>KZ063973.1:0-28007 GCA_002091835.1 Anopheles maculatus | reverse complement strand
ATTCCTGCTCCGGAAGGCCGCTGGCAGTCACCGGTAACATCAGGTATACTTACTATTATTGTGCCTGTGATATCGCCGTGGAGGAGAGCGGTCCGATGAAAGTAAAAACTGTGGTGCACCTGTGGTTTGGTACTTTTATAGTGTTGTTTTATCGTGGTGGTGGTGGTTGGACAGGACTACTTTTTCTGTTTCATACGGAGCTGATCGGTACATGCGGCAAAGCAACCAACTAACCAGTAGCACACATTTATGCTACTCAGTGAAACATAACCGGAGCAGACGATTCGCATTGTAACCGGTTTAAGTGCGGTCTGAGTTCGTTTACATGAGCATTCAGCGTGGAAGCGGCTAATAAAAGTGTGATTTGAAAAAAAGTGTGTGAAATGACACTAAACGCATGAACAGGCTGGTAACGTAGTGTTGTTATAGAGAAGAACAAAGTGAAATAGTTTGAATAATCCACCTATATTGTGGTACTTACGTACATGTGCATTAAAAACTAACTTTAGCTGGTGATGAAAAACTGTTAACGTTGAATAATCAATTCGCATGCCGAGGTTTGCCCATAAAAAACTCTTATCGTAGGCGGCTATGAAAAGTTTAGGAATCCCGCTCTGGTTACTAAATAGAAGATCTTGTATTGGATCTTTTTCACCGTCCGTACAGATACATTGACCCTTGATGCCAAGACAAAAAAATGGCCTGGCGCACCAGCTGCAGGAAGACTCCCTGCTGCATAGAAATCGAAATCTTCTCGAGTGCAATAATTCTCGATTTCAAACCCAGTTCCACGGATAGTTTTGCATAATGAATATAACAAACATAATGGACAATTATGTGGCTCATTTATGGTTAACACAGTAAACTTACAAACGATTTACAAGAGACGCTATTACACGCTATTGTTTGGTTAAGCTCTTCCTTAAACCTACACTTTTCAACATGGCGATGTGGTATTGCATGTGATGGCCATATTTCATTAGCATATTTTTTCCCAGTGTCCTCGTCTCTTTTTGATACATTTTCTATCTATGTAAAGTGATTTGTGATAAGGATTTAAGTTTTTGTTTGTATTTATCGTTCTACGAACACGTTAAACGAATACATCATTAGAGCTTATGACTAGCAATGGCCTCAAGAATCTCAAACGCACTGAGACCTAGAAGCTTTTTTAACGCTATTGGATTAATTCTGCCTCGGATAAGGCCAATCGGTGTAAGTGTTCTGCTGAGAGTTGAGAAATCTTCTTTCCTCAATATCTCTCTAACTTCCTTACCGGTCTACACACTGCAAGACCGGACATCCCGAATCCCGTCGCAGAACTTACCATGCAGCTACGTGTAACAGTAAGTCGTAGAAAGCTAGATATAGCAGGCCAAGACCTTTCGAGATTGTAGTACCATTGTAGTACCAGCCTGTTGATGCCAGAATTTTAAAGGCAATTGTAAAAATGTTCAATGGCTGCGCCTGTGTCACGACATTCAGTGTTCGAAACTGAATAACTTTCATACGTGGTATGGTTAAGTTGCAGTTGTAAGACTATCTGAAAGGTAATGCACACCGACATGCAACTAATTGGATTTGGTCCCACTACACCCCGGTTATCGATCTAGGAAATCGTACAAGGAAAGAAAGATCCATTTCCCACCACCATCCAACGCGCGTGGTTTCGGTAAATCGGATTTACGTTCGAGTTCTGGTCAGCCCGGGGCGAGTCACCCGGACGCACGCTCCACCTCAAAAACAAGTGTAAAGAAAGGTTTGGATGACGAGCCGACAGTAACATTGTAACCGGCAGACAGTACAGTCACACAGGACAAAGGGCAGCAACCATGATGGACAGTATCCAGACGGGAGTGGTCAAATGTGGCGGCTATCGGTATGACGATGGGACACGTTACATTGGCGATTGGAACCAGCGGGGCCAGAAGCACGGCATGGGTTCGATGATGTTCTCCGATGGCACCCGGTACGATGGAGCATTCAGCAATGGCGTGTGTTCCGGGCTCGGCGTAATGGTGAGCAACTGACGACTGGCACAAAACATTCTTAACACACTTTCTTAACTTGGTTCTTCTTTTTCTGCTTCACAGTGCTTTCCAGATGGTGCTAAGTAAGCGGACACACACACACACTAGCGGAGCAGCGTCTGTCGGTACTAATTCTAATGTCCTTTCATGTCCACGTACAGGTACGAGGGTGAATTCATGCAGGGCTGGTTCCACGGGCACGGTGTGTTTTGGCGGGCGGACGGTATGAAGTACGAGGGTGAATTCCGTGGCGGACGCATCTGGGGTCTGGGACTGATTACGTTCAGCGACCAGAGCCACGGATTCCCGCGCAACGAAGGCTTCTTCCAGGACTGCCGGTTGGTGCGGAAGAAGCGCTGCCCGGATGTTATTAATCGGGCGCAGAAGGTGGCCCTTATGGCGCGCGCACAGTGCGATCAGGGCAGCTAGATTTGTCACCGTTTAAGTGTTGCCTCCGTTGTCTATTTGTTCTGTTTTTTTGAACATTTTTTTAAGCTATATGTTAGTGATTTTTTGTTATTGTTATTGTTGTGACAATTAAGTGCCTGTAAATAAAAGTCTCAAACCAAGAGAGATTTGCGATAGTGAATACCGTGGGGGGGATTGTTTGCATCAAATAAATATTACTTGCTCGTTCGCTCTTACGTTCTGTTCAATCAACGGTCTCTTGACCTGCTACAGCAGTACATTGAGCTGTCCAGTGTCATTCTCATGACATTACCAGCCAATCGAAGTCTCACGATTCTAAACCACGGCACAAATCCTTCCTCTCGATCTTCGTTTCAAGCCTTAAGAACTGTAAGCTAAGGGCGTTTTGAACAGATGCATGATCGATACAGTCCCAACAGGTCGTCTGTCCCAACACAGATGTTTTGAGGGGAGAAGTTTACTCAGAATGTTACTTTTGTATTGTTGTCGGAGCTAAATTTAAGCCCAAGATAGGTGGAATTTCGGACGACCTTTCGCGATACTTTGGGAAGCTTCTGCTACCTATGAGAGCCTCAAACCTCTCAACGAATTATGTCTATATCACCAACAATATTCAATGGAACGTCCATATAGAAGAAGATCGGTTATAGTGGAGAATTTTCCTTTACCTCAGGCATGTGTTGTTGATCATTCTCATTCTGACAAGTCTGGTAAGCTTGGCCAGTATTCCATACATACACGAATCTTCTCTGATAGTTTCTAACTCACCTTCTCGTACATTGTGGTACTTGAATGCCAAATATTCTCAGTACTAATTTAATGAATTAAAACTTCTGGAGCTATTAACGAAGGTATGTTTTAAACCCAACAAGCTATCCATGTTCTGCTGTAAATCGTTCTTTATTTAGACTCTAGTGTTACGCTTCGATGTTGCATTTTATCCCGAAGTCTTAACGGCACGGCTAGATTGACATTTTGAATCCATTTTAAACTTTCCTTCTGCTGTCAGTATGTGTGTGTGTGCGCATCTGTGTGTGCTTCCTGTCTTCGATATGCGCCACGTTCTGTGCATTGCCGCGTGCCTTGGCCTGTATGCCCGTTCTGCCATTTTTATAAGAATGTATACGCGCGCACTCTGTCTGCACGATGAATTGTCCAAGAGGTAAAAGTTATCGTCCGATGCGCTGAAATGATTTGAACGGTTGCAGGATGCAAAAGAAAAAAACAACTCCCCCGCCCCGGTAGAAAGTGTGTGAGTGTGGAAAAACTTTGCAACGGAAAAAATGCCGAAACGATAAAAAAAAACAAACTTGCCCGGAAAAAGAAATGAGGATCGTTAGTGGGTAAAGTTTTGATATCGAACTGATAACGAGAAAAGTGAAAATTGTCGAGTGGTTTCAGTGCTAGCAGGGTGTGAAACTACCGAAGGCAAATGCATCGATGCTGCTGCCGGATGATGTAAGCTTGCCGTCACTGTAACAGCTTCAGGCAAACGAACGCAATACGACACGCAAAGAACGTGTTTTTGGACGAGAGTTGTTCTGCAGCCTTGCATGTTCAAGAGCCCTTTTGAGCAGGCACTAAAACAGTAGTTTTGCAACAGCTTTCACGATAGAAAAGCTTTAGGTGACGAAATCATTTGTTGTCCTACATTTAAAGTTTGAATTCCAAGGGTGCATTGGTGTGAGCATTGTAGAATGTGTACTATTTCACATCACATCTGCTTCATGAAATTCGTGGAATACTTTAGCGTTACATCATAAGCATATGTTTTTTTTATTATGTACATGGGATTCTGAGAAAGTATTATTCATAATGGCATATTGTTCCAATTCATTTATTGACGATTCTCACTTGTTAATAGTTAATCAATGGGTTTAAATTTGTCAATCACAACAACACTAAAAACCATACCATGAAAGCTGATAAGCGTTGTGTTAGTCATTTTAAATTCATTTTATAAAATGAAAACAGGAGCTTTCCCACAATTGGCACGAAACAGCCAGCAAATTCTTGCTCAGTAGAGCGTATTGATATATTGTTTAATATAGATTTAATTTGGATTTATTAATGTGTTCTGCTAAAGTTTATATGAAAAATGTATATATTTTATGTTAGAAATCACTTTGATTGGACAAAACAAAACCTCAACACCTTTGATGAAATAAATTACAAAATAAGTGAACATTCTCATTTGAAAAGCATTGGCATACAAACCCACCATTGGAAGTTTCAGTGCCCACCAGCTGACGAACGACAACGGGCTTCGGCTTGTTAACTTTGCCTCTTCCAAGCACATGACCATTCGCAGCACCTTTTTCCAGCATGCACCTCGGTTCAGCTATACCTGGAGATCACCACAGCAGACATATTCCCAGATCGACCACGTTCTCATCGATGGAAGGCACTTCTCGGATATTATCGACGTACGGACTTACAGAGGAGCAAACGTCGACTCAGACCATTTCCTGGTTATGGTTAAGCTACGCCAGAAACTCTGCGTAGCCAATACACTGCGCTATCAGCCCGCCCCAAGGCTCAACACGGATCGGCTGAGGCAAGCTGATGTGGCGAGGGACTACGCGTTCGCGCTTGGGGAAGCGTTGCCGGAGGACACCACTACCGAGGCGATGTCCCTCAGTGACCACTGGCGTACGGTGGAACAAGCCATCAGCACCACAGCCGAACAAACCATTGGCCGCGTAGCACGTAACCAGAGGAAGGAATGGTTTGATGACGAGTGCAGACGAGCACTATCCGAGAAGAATGCAGCGCGATCCCGAATGCTCCAGCGCGAAACCCGACAGAACGTGGAGAACTACACACGACTGAGAAGGCAGCAGACGCGACTCTTCCAGGACAAGAAGCGCAGCTTCGAGGAGTCGGACGAGCAGCTGATGCAGCAGCTATCTCAGTCGGGGGAAACTCGTAAGTTCTACTGGATGCTGAATGCGGCACGAAGCGGTTTTACTCCCATGATCGCCATGTGCCGCAACGCGGAGGGAGATATCCTGTCGGACGAGCGAGAGGTGATCGATAGGTGGAAGTGCTACTTCAACAGACACCTGAACGGAGCGGATACAGGAGAGAACGGACCAGGCGCAGAAAGCAGAGGAGAGCAACACTACAACAGCCAGCATGATAATGACGAAGTGCCCCCGCCATCCTTGGATGAAGTCATCAGTGCTATCAGACAGCTGAAATGCAACAAATCAGCTGGCAGTGATGGGCTGGTGGCTGAACTATTCAAGATGGGCCCGGAGAGGCTTGCCGCGATTATGCATCGGCTGATTGTTAGGATATGGGACCAGGAAGAACTACCGGACGACTGGAAACTGGGTGTTATTCACCCAGTGTACAAAAAGGGCGACAGACTGGACTGTGCTAACTTCCGAGCCATCACAGTCTTGAATGCTGCCTACAAGATCCTGTCCCGAATACTCTTCTGCAGACTTGCGCCCCTTGCTACAGATTTCGTCGGGAGCTACCAAGCTGGATTTGTTGGAGGGAAATCAACTACCGACCAAATCTTCACTCTACGGCAGATCCTCCAGAAGTGCCGGGAGCACCAGATCCCCACGCACCACCTGTTCATCGACTTTAAGGCAGCCTACGACACCATAGATCGTATTGAGCTATGGAACATCATGCGGCAGTACGGTTTCCCTGCGAAACTGGTACGGCTGTTGAGGGCTACAATGGACGGTGTGCAGTGCAAGGTGAGAGTGTCGAACATGCTGTCGGATTCGTTCGAATCTCACAGGGGACTGAGGCAAGGGGACGGACTCTCCTGTTTGCTGTTCAACATTGCTCTGGAAGGTGTCATGCGAAGCGCGGGCTTCGACATTCGGGGCACGATTTTCACCCGGTCTCTCCAATTCCTTGGCTTAGCGGATGACATCGACATCATCGGGCGAACATCTGCGGCGGTGTGCGAAGCGTACACCCGACTGAAACGCGAGGCCGATAGGATTGGATTGAGGATCAATGCGACGAAGACAAAATACCTGCTTGCCGGAGGCTCTGAACGTGATAGAGCACGACTCGGAAGCAGAGTATTAGTTGACGGTGACGATCTCGAGGTAATAGAGGAGTTTTGCTACCTTGGCACGATCGTAACTTCGGACAACAACGTAAGCAGCGAAATCCGAAGGCGCATTGTTCAGGGGAATCGTGCCTACTACGGACTCCACAAACTCCTGAGATCCAGAAGACTTCAACAACGCACGAAATGCGCCATATATCGCACTCTGATACGGCCGGTAGTCCTCGGACTATCTTTGGCGGTGTGTGCGAGCAGGGCGTGTGGAAAAGGAGAATGAACCACGAGCTAGCTGAGCTGTTTGACGATGCAGACATCCTGACGGTCGTCAAAGCCGGAAGGATACGCTGGTTGGGTCACGTGATGAGGATGCCGGACCAGGAAAGTGCTCGTAAGCGACACGTTCGGCACGAGGCGCAGAGGAGCACAGCGAGCTCGTTGGCTGGATCAAGTGGAGCCAGAAGACCTGAGGGATATCGGATGCAGCCGGGGGTGGAGGAGTGCAGCCATGGACCGAATTTCCTGGAAACTAATTGGATGCCAGGCCCTGTCTACAAGACGTGCTCCGTAGGAGCAGGCCAGGAAAGAAGAAGAGAGATGTGAATCGTTTGGTAAATTTATTTACTTACTTATCCGGCATTACCACCGTTTGACAGCCTGGGCCTGCTGTAGAAGTCCTTTCAATCGTACACTCACGAGCGCCATCGTCTGCTAATCCATTATTGAGCAGACGAGTTGCGCGAATAGCTTAGTTCGGATACTGTCGCGCACGGCAAAAACCAAAACTCGCTTCGATTCGATTCGATACTTATATTAAATTCTATACTTTTTATTCTTTTATTAACAAAACATACACCACCGTACCTACTATATAAATCCATAATTGTGTTCCACAGTTTGTGTTTGCTTCCGATATATAGAAGATACAAAAAAAAATACAATGTTTCCGATCCGTGTCTAATATAAAATGCTACGCACTTCGAGGGCGTATAGTATGGTTACGCATTCTTCACGTTTTGTACACTCTAGATTGTATCTGTCACGATGGCAGCGGCAGAAGTAGATGACAGCTTCGTATATATGTATATTTCTATAAAATGTCACATGTTAACTCTGCCGTTAACAAATGGGGTTTCCGGTCCGATAGAGGAAGGCTATTTTCTACCTGTTCTGTTGCTTACCATTCGACGGTTAGCAAAAACGGAAAATCATGGAAAAGAACCATCATTCCGTTGTGAAGTGCTGTATATGCTGCTCTCTTTACAACTACCAACTATATACATGGTAAACTATCACGGAACTGATGGCGTGTGCCACTGATAAAGAGAATATAAAACATTTACTGCTAGCAAAGGTGACCACAAATGGCAAATACATTTGCGATTGTGTACACAGCAACATGCAGCATTACATTTTCCTGGTTCTTATCATATACGGTCAAATGGTTTCATGTCGCGTTATACTATAATAAAATGGCAATATGATGCGTTGGTAAGCAATAAGCAAGTACATTATCTTCAGATGGCTTATCCTGTTTTCCGACCAAAGGAAACTCCTTCCTATCCATATCCATCTTAAGATATTCACTTTCAAGTGTATAAAACAAACAGCTAATATACTCGAATATGTTCTACTAAAAAGGCACTACTGTTCAGTACGGCATGTGATGGTAATCATCAGTTGGCAGGACAGTGTACGAAATTTTTAAAAAAGGAGTTATAATAAGCCGTCTACTCACGTTGCAGCTGTTTCTATGAAAAAAGGTTTAAGGGTGGCGTGATGGTCTAGAAATGGTCAACCTTTACCGAGACGGTATGTGCCGCCGTATTGCTGGGCAGATCGATATCTTCCCAATCGGTTTGCAGGTTCTTCTCGCTATCGGTAGCTTTTAACGACAGGCCTAGTGAAGCGGTGCGCCCGGCACAGTGTGGTATGTTGAGTGTGACCGGTTTAAGAAACTCTGTTCCCTGAGGACCACACATTACGAGTGGTGACAGCATCGTTTCACCTGTGGTAAAACAGAACAAATGTCGTTAGTTATGGAAGACGGTATTAGAAATAGTGAAAAATGATAACAAAATGATTTTTTTTTATACTGCATGCAATTTTTCCGACAAATAATATCTAAGCTATGACAATACGGCGTTAAGCCGTCATTATGGATGAAATAAATAATATCTAAGCTACATTATTACTAATAAGCCATTAAATGTGAATAAAACTAAATGAAAACTAATAGCAAAGATAACAACACTACATAATACAAAATCATAATGTGAAGCAGTTTATGGAACAGGGGAAAATGAATAAATGCAACTTAACATAATTTAGCATGCAAGTAAAAATGTAAATAAACAATTAAATACATTAATAAGATTCACACAACCAAACACACACACGAACACACACACAATTTCATTTGTTTTACATATGTATAGATTTAATACAAAATAATTGATGATAATGATGGAGACAAAGTAAAATGCATAAAGAACTGTTTAGATGCGTGCAACAAAATTTGTCACAATTGCACAAATGAATACAACGAGTGATAGTGATTAAAACAAAAATGCAACTCAAAAAAATATCAACAGAAAAACAAATACACATTTTGAAACATATAACAAAGCTGAATTGAGCAATGTTTCAGAGAAATAAAATTGAACGACTGATGAACGGTGAACAAAATAATAAAGAAACAAAAAAAAAACCGAAACAGGCATACAGTAGAAGAGAAGTAACAATGATCAAACGATCAATGCCGCTAACAATAACAGATAGGTGACAGTAATATCGAAGGAAGGTGGCAAATAATAAAAAGGCATAGGCACATCTCGTCAGGGCTGGGTGGTGTTGAGTGGGTGACAAAAACCAAACAGTTTCTAAGAGTGTTTTTATATATTTGGTGTGTTGTAAAGATGTGTGTGCAAAAACCAACCATTCTCCATGTCTAGCGGTGGTCCGCCCACGCTTTCGCTTAGCCGCGGATCGGTGACGGTAAAGTAGATCTCCTGCTGTATGCCCGGCGCGATTGCCCCAGGTGGTATCTGCAGCGAAACGTTCCAGATCGGATCGGCCAAACTGCCACCGGACGCATCGAACATACCGCGCCGGGTGATTGGTTGCCGTGGCGGTGGTAGACCAAGCGATAGCTCACTAGCGAACGGTGTACTGGTCGCGTTCGGTGGTCCAATTGGGAGACTCATTTGGGAACCGGTGGCCGGCGTCGGGTACTGTGTTTCGATCGATGTTCGGCTAGCGTAAACTGCTGCTTCTGTGGCTGCCGGATGCGCTGGTCGATTGTGTGAGGCAGCAGCAGCAGATGGTGGTGGTGGTGGCGGTGGCATCACCGGTGGGGCAGTTCGTTTTAAAAAGTTGGATATATGCGTAGCTCGAATGCTTTTCGGAGTGCCCATGCTTGGTACAGGAGAGGACGTTGCGACAGGGCTGCCGGGACTGGTGACCATTAGCTTTTCAAACGCGGAATCGTTTTGGTTGCTTACGGTAAGTGTTCGTTCACCACTTTTGTCTTGCTCTTCTTCTTCGTCTCCTTCTACATCCTCGTCATCTTCTTCGGCAGCTAAGGGAGCTCCCAAAGTATAAGGTTTTCGAATGACCGATGGAGTGATAGAGGATTTCCGTACCTCGTGGCATTCCACTGTAGTAACGGTGCTCGTTTCAGGCTTTCCCGACATTGTTTCTTCAGTTGCAACTTCAGTCTCATTTAAAGAAAGTCCTTCCATTTCACCAGTCGGATGCTCTGCCGTTTCTACTGTGGACGATGCCGATTCGTGCTCGTTCTTCGACTCATAAATCGGCTCATGCTTTAACTCCCGGCGTGAAACGTACACTGGTTCTGCCATCGATTCCATCGCCTCTTTGCGAGACTGATAAATTTGCTCACGCATTTGCGTTCGTCTTTCTCGCATTTCGCCTCCATTGCGCGATGAAGAGTAGCCACTCTTACAGGAACTGCTCGACGGTGAGTTGGGAGAGCTGGAGCACGATCCGCTCGCAGTACCACCGGTAGCAAGACCCTGGTTGCGAAGGAAGCGATCGCTTGTAGCTGACGTTGTTGTGCCACTAGCATTGCCAGATGCTGGCGATGATCCGTGTGGCTGCTGTTGCGACTGTTGCGATTGCATTTCCACCAGCCGACTCTGCTGGATACGATCTTGCATCTGCTGCTTGCTCTGATACAGATGATCACGGTGCATTTCCCGCCGGCTTTGGTATACGGGCTCCTCGAACGTTCGTCGCGAGTGTTCCCGTGCTTCATTGTACAGGAAAGAACCACTCTTGCTCTGATAGATCGACTCGTCGTGTCCAGAGCCATGACTGACGTTTGGATTGGTAGCCATTGCCGTACGATGATGATGATCCACTATAGAGGCGTGATGGGGAGCTCTTTCGGATCCCATTCGTCGTCGGTTCAGTTGATTGAAACTAGGTGATGGTGCAGTACGATCCGCCATACTATGTCGACGTACTATGCGTCGTCCGAGTGTGCTGACCGTGGCGCCTGGTCCTAGCGGAGCTCTGCCGCGCTCCAGCTCTATAAGCGCCCGATTGGCATACAAATTTTCGTCCGGCTGATAATAGCTTTGCCCATCGCTTTGTTGACTATCGTAATATCCTCTACCCTGGTGATTACCGTACATCGATTCCAGCTCCAGGTTCTGATAGGTACTGTTGCCATCTTTCGGATAGTATGCTTCATGCCGTTGGAAACCTCGAACGGGTTGAGGCGAATATGGCCCCTGATAGGACGAGGAATACCGCGGATCGTTGTTGTAATACGCTTGCTGCTGTTGCATCTCTTGGGCGTACATTGACCGCTGATCGTACATCTGTTGTTGGTCTGGCATACGCATTCGTGCCGATCGTGGTTCCATCATCGAGTGTTGTCGTTTCAGTATTGGCCTGAGTGACTTTTTATCCGCATCACCCGCCAGGCTAACCTGGCGTCGCAACGGCCTGGTAGACTTAATAAATGCATTCTTGATCGCTTTCAGCGGTGATTTAAGAATGTTTTTCTTCGGCGGTTTTGCCGGAAGCTCTGGCGGTAAGGATGGATCGTGTCCCGGGTATGAACCGCGAGGTGGCGGACCAGGTATCGGTGGCAATGGCTGTTGCTGTAACTGGCGCATCCGTTCCTGATGTATCAGATGTTGCTGGTGCTGGTTGAACTCATGGATCGACATCATTGGCTCCATGTCTCTGCAGAATTGAGGGGACGAACGGGGACGTAAGGTGGAAAAGGGATGTGGCGCGATCGTGATCATGGGAAGTGTGGTGAATGATTGGGGGAAAATGGATGTTGGTTGATAACGAATCATTGATTAAATAGTATTTAATAGAACACGTTAGCGCTCTGGTAGTAATAGTAGTGTAGGAATTTGGCCGAGGATTAAGTGCGCCTTTGTTTGAAGTAACAGTGAAACAGTGGAGTGGAAAGAAGCTTTAAGGTCTTACACAGGGTGGACAGAAAGATCTCGCAGGAGCTAGGACAGCATTGGTAGACTGCATGCACTAACTTTTTCCCCCATTCATTTTGTTCGCTTTTCCATACTAATCGCGTCGATCATTCTCCCCAAAAGAAATTGCTCAGAAAATCAATTGTTCAATTTTCTGTTGAATGTGGTACAGGTACATGTGGAAACGATCATGCCGCATGATTTATGTTTAACATGGAACTGTTAGGAAACTCTCGTTGTACAGTTTTATTCACGGCGAGTTTGTAAAGATTCACACGTTTCAAACAAAAATCTCATTTCAAAACCATACAAGCTTAACTCATCCAATCACACACACACACACACACGCACACACTCATTATCCCGATCATACAATAGTTCGTTCAATGTTTATAATCTAATGTAACATCCCTTGTCCCTTCCAGCCATCTATTACATTTTACGTATACCCATGTTTTACCGATTGCATACATTAAGGATTATCAGTATCACTAGGCTAATGGTAATTAGTTTGTAGATAAATAAAGAACTGAGGAAGAAGAGCAAAGAGCCAACAACAAATTGAACTGTTTGCAAGTATATTTAATTCAAACCGCGATAAACACTTGCACTATAAAATATACATTTCTTCCTTTAAGCAACATACTCACACACGTTTGCGCTATGCATTAGGTTGGCCGAGAAGCATAGTTTCAAGGTTATTTGCAGATATATGTGAAGCGTATGTTAGTGGAAATCGATGTGTAAATAAAATGCTAGATGTGTAACATGTTCTGTGCTAACACCTCAATGGCTTTAAACAGCATTTTTCTAGGCGGTATTATTTATATCGACTTTTAACATATGTTTTATCTTGCCACCACTACGTAAAGAAACAAATACACCATTAAGAGACCTTAACACCATCGATTAGCTAGCTAGAGACGATTTGTAGTCATATCCGGATTGTTCAAGTTTACAAAGCTATTCGAACGAAGAGAGGGGGACCGACACAAAAAGGGGTATTTTAATAATGTACGGCTCAAGTCAGAAAAGAAAACAAAAATGAGGGTAAAAGTTAGTGCGATCTGCGATCGTGCGGAGTACAACCGATTGATTTGAAGTTTTCCAATGTTCTTTGTTTTGGTTTAATAGGTTTACAACAGTTTTTTGGATTCAACAGATAAGGTATGTGTTGTTGAAATGAAGGCCCAAAGGGTTTTGCTCCTTTCCTTAAGATTCTCACAGTTCTGCTGGCGTAGTTTTGTCCAGTTTATGCAAGGGTGTGTTATAGAAGCAATGGTAAAATGGTGGCCATGTCAGGGTAAAGTCGGTGTATAAAGCTTTGCACGTTTTGCCAGCCAGTAGGATTAGTAATAGCCGTAAGTCACAAACGCCGTTTGCCGTGGTTAGATACGTAATGCAGGCCAGCAAGTAACCATAGTTGCGAGTCTTTGTCAAGTTACGTTAGACCATCATCGCTGATGATGAAAAAGCACAACATGCGTTGTAAAGTTAACTCTTAAATCGTCAACAAAACCGTCAAAAGTTTAGAGTCTGTATGCGGGTTTTCTCCGGAGTACCATTTGCGGTTAGTGGATGGAAAGGAAAGTTTGTGGTCCAAGGATGTTTGTTGTACTCGTTCGTTGAGATTGCGTAACGATTTTTTCTTTTTCCGAACGGAATATGTATGGATAGCACGATTTTAGTCGGTCGACGGGAGCAACGTTGAGTTAGCAATCGAAGAAATGAATCCAAGAAAACGTATGCAATTGGGTACTTACCGTATGTTGTGGTGGTGCCCAACCATCGTGCCAAGTTGTGGTTTGCGATAAAGCTCGAACGCCGATCCTCGCTGCTCTCGGCTACCGGCGAGATCGAGCGCATGCCGATCCGAAGGATGTATTGCTGGCATGTTGCCTAAGAGATACAAAATGTGTCGTTAGTGCGATCGTAATGGAACAAAACATAGAAATAGTTAAACATATTTCCTTGAACCCTTAAATGCATGAGTTTGGTAGTACAATGTGCCCAAAACATTTGTTTGCATTTCGTGAAGAAATTAATTGTATGTCTTAGAGTGGAGTGTAACGGTTTTGTAATTATCTGACAGAACCATCTGAGAACCAACCATAAGGCATATAGGTCAATTTTGTTTTAATATATTCACAAAAAGCGTTAAATATTAGCTTCCGAATCACGAATGTGGTTTGTGTAGATTGTACTTAAAAAAGACATAAAGATGTTAATATCATTTAGTGAGCTGTGTGTACTGTTTCAAGATAATCATGCATTTAAGAAGTATGTTGCAATTATGCTCATTCCGGTTTAACGTATGAAGGGGAGGACTTTGGATAGCTAAGAAACGGAAGGGACAAACACAGGGAATTTTTGTAATACAACATGGGGTAAGAATTGTGAGTGAAGGAACTTAAAACAATAATGGATTGTCAGCACGTAATAAACGGTGTGTAGTACAATGCCAATGAGAGTGTTGTTACCTATGCCATGACTTCCAGTCCCATTACCTCTATGCATATAAGTATTGCCGTAGGGGTATTGTGCGTTACCGCTGTTATAACCATTGCTTGCCCCCATTGATCCCATGTCCCTGACACCATTGCTCATATAAGAATGACTACCGTTGCCGTTTCCATTGTACATGGGGGCTCCATTTCCGCCATTCGCACCATTTCCGACCGTGTACGGATTGTAGGAATGCATGGCCGGAGCATGGGAAGCACCATTGTTCGGTGAGCTTGGCACATTGTGAGCGATGCCCTGATGATAGTGTGATGAAGCCATCGGAGGATAGTAAAAACCATCCGGTGAGCGAGGTGAAATTGGTTCCTGAAATAGGAAGAAAGAGCCATCAAATAAACCTTCATAAAAAGTTGAGCTTGATGGTTGACTAAGCTTACCCCATTATCCCACTGTCCAGAATGATGCATTCCGGAACCATTGGTACCGGCTCCTCCTACGGGAGGTCGGTAGTTCTTAGGCTTTGGAGGTGGGACAGGTTTAAATGGTGCACCGTTGGCTATATTTGCTCCCATCACACCACTGGTCGGTTGTCCTGGAGAACCGATCATTGTAGGTCCTTTGTTGGGTTTCGAGTAATCGGCCTGCGACGCTGAATTGTTTCGGCTGTATTGGAGTAAACATTAATGGCATCATAAGCGTTAGTGCTGATATCAATGCTATGTTGTTTTTATCATTTAAAATGAGTAAAAATTGCAGTCGATCATGGGGTGAGGTGTGAACATAACAAAATGTGCGAATTTTTCGTAAACAAATGCTGATGATTGTTCGTTTGACAAGAAAATCTACGTGCATATGCTTTTATGCTCAACTATTTGCAATGGAGTAGCGGAACATTCTTAACTGCAATCGTGCTGGGCAGTATCGGGGACAGCATTTGTGATAGATGTTCAAACGAACATCGGTGATTGAGAGTGAAAAACGTAACTGTCTAAATAGTGCAAATTTGTGTCGTGTAAAATGTGGCAATAAGATTAATTTCTAAGCATATACCTTCGAACAGTCCAAATTATTGAACGTTAAAATGAATTCGGTTTTGGTTTCTTAGTAGTAAATGATACTACTAAAACATACTAAAACTTCAACACGCTTGCTTCTTATTACCGAAGCAGCCATTTTAAACTAATGTATCGTATTTCGAATGAACTAATCTACGTCTGTGTGGACAGCATATTGTATGATAATGTAGATTCGGTTGCGATTTGTTTATGAACAAATATTCCCGCATCTGTTGTCGCGACCTTTTGAGTTGAGCCCACAACACAATGTTAAAATGCAGCATGAAAGAAAAACGAAGCCATCGATCATACAATCGTCAAATTCTACCTCCACACCGCTACAGAGCACTATTATATTTTAACTTACAAATACAAATTGCTATAAAACGTAAAGTCATTGCTCACCTGTATTTTCCGTAATCCGTTTTCGTTTCGATGATGTGCTTTCTTGGACTATCAAGCACGAGATTGGTTGGTCGTTGTGGCAAGTTCATGCCTACTCCGGAACGATCACCCGAGTTTCGTTGCGTTAGCGTTTCATGAACTCCTGTACCTTTAAAAGACCAGTCACAACATTAGATAAAGTGTGTCAATTCAATGTTAATTTTCCGTAAACATATATAAGAAAACATACCGTTGTAGTTACTCCTAGCAGCTGTGGTTAGCAGCATATCGGACGTGGTGTTATTCATCGAAGGATTTCTTCCATAGTCTGCAGCCGCGTTTCCTCCCATCGGATGGGCTCCATTACGGTTACTAAAAAGGTAAAAAAAAGCACACAGTCAGCATACTTTTACCGATATCAGATTCTTTAACGTAATAAGTTGTATCTTTTGCTCTATTGCACGAACAAAGAAAGTAAATGTTCAAACTAATCCAAACTGGGCTTATTATGTCAAGGAAGAAACAGAAACAAAGCGGCCCAAAATTTAAAGGAAAACTTTGCTTGCCAGGCAGAAATTCGGAGGCAGACTTACTTGGGCACCGATTTCAGATCATCGGGTGCATTGGGTCCTAACCTCATATTCTGTGCGGTCAGCTGCGTTGACGTGTTGTACGAATCGTAACTGGACACACTGTCGTACGATCCGTTCGCCTTACTCGACGTGTTTGGATTGCTGCCGGATGCAGGATGATGATGGCCACCCACCGTACGACCTCCGCCACTACGATCCAGCGATGTGTTAGCGTTACGCTCCAGGGAGCTAGCGGTGCCTGGCGTTCCCGTCGGTCCCCCACCGTTTACCATCGGTGGAAGTGCTGGTCGTTTGTCAGGACCTCCATGTCCTAGCAGCTGATTTCTACTGCTGTATTCATCGTGTGCTGACGCAGGATCATGCAGCGCATCACCGGAAGATTGTTTCCCGTTGCCGAACAGTCGTTCCTGTGCCGAACGACCGAGCGTTCCGCCTGAGCTTGAATTACGCGAAGGCAGCGAAGAACCGGACGTACTTGGAGCACCGGGAGTGTTGGGCGGTTTGGACGCTCTGTCAATGCGAGGAGGTAAATCTGGAACTAGGCAATTTGAAATGGTCATAAATACATCTAGAACATCCCATCAGATAACGCTGTAAATTACCTGCTCCAAAATGTGGACCATTCGATGAACCAAGCAACGGTGGAGCAGCACGTGCAGTGGAGGAACCGTAAATGGCATCTTCAGGATTCATTGCCGGTGCACCGCCACCATTTTTGCTCGAGGAAAATCCATACTTGTTGTCAACGGTCATTCGACGGGAGTGGGGCGCATGTTCGTAGGGATTCTTTGCAGGTGGTGGCAAATGTAAAGAGGAAAAATAGGTTACTCATCAATTGAATTTAAATTTGCTGCATATTAAGGCGAAAATAAAATTTGTTCTTTTAGTCACAAAATGGCCAAATGATAACGATGAATGACAATATTAGAAGAAGTATTCTTTTGGCTTAGTGCAATAATTGGCTTAGTGTTATCGATTCGTAATTCTCAATTGATGATGATGATGAGTGAATATAATTTGAAAATTGAATATTTTTGAAAATATCATAAAATTCATGAGGAGGGATGCAGTTAGCTTACCGTGTATGGTGGTGGCATGCCGTCACCGAGTTCTCTATCCCTATCCAAGTTATCCTGATTAGTGGCAATCGATGGATCAGAGCTGGATTTCACCAACTGTGGCAAGTTGCCCAATGAGAGTGATGCTGACGGGCCCGGACTCAGTTCCAGATCCGATTCTGGACTCGAGGCGTAGGAAAGACGGGATGTGGTCATGGGGAAAAGGAAATCATCTGACAGGGATTCTACGGGCTATGGAGCCGTAATGGCGGGCAGGAAGGTTTGACGACAAACAACGGGAAGAGCGTTACCAGTACGTAAGGGAGATTTTTATTTCGTCAAGCGTACGGTGACGGGATGAAGGAAAATAATTTAGCAAACAAAAATAATTCAGGAATAGGACGGCAATCATCAAAAAAGGGTATGGGGAAAGGATGTTGAGCGCACACACACACACACGCGATAGTGATGTAAATGTAGCGTTTGTATAAAAGATACATGTTTGGCGTTAGTTTGCATACAAACACAAGATTTTGTTTCCGGTTCATCGTAAACCAGTTGGGGCGTATCGGGTTTCATGTAGAGAAGCGTATGTAGGAAGTCGAATGAGTATATATATGGAATTGAAAAAGACAGAAAAATCACACCGTTAGATTCGGACTTAAAGTCAATAATTAAGCAAAATTTATTTAATTAAATGGAAGGAAAATGACCGAATGAATTTTTACCGAAGAATGTTTTGTTAGTATTTTTCAAATCTGATAACATATTAGCATGTCTCTGCAATATTATATACAATTAGTATTACTTAGTAACGCTTGCATTAAGAAATGGACTGATTTTAACGATCTTTCATTATATGACCCTGTATGGACCCTAGCCAGTCCCAATCCATTACTTTATGCATCATATATACAGCTAAAATACCAAAGCGTTATCAGCCGGCGAAACGAGACCGTAAAACGCAGCAAATATTGTTATCGTCGTCCAAAGATAGTCTATTCTTTTAATGCAAACGCTAGATCAAAGAAAAAGTCTCAACAGCACAAATTTCGCACACCTTGTGTCAGCATTTAATTATCAATGTAAGCGATGTATTGGTTTTGATCATGCACATGATTACCGTTGGCATCAATGGTCGTGAGAATATTATTAGTACCATGTAAAGAACCACCAGCACCACCACTGGCGATGGTGTCGTTAATGGAATAATCTTGGTCGCGACCATTCCCAACACTGTTGCCATTACTAACATCGTTAGTGACGTTAGTGTACGATCGAATGCGATCGTGCATTTGCAAACGATCAGGATTATGATAGAAAGGTGTAGCATGAACGGTAGCATTTGCCGATCGACTAGCGCCAGCGCTAACAGCCACCAATGACGTTGGCTGTTCATCGTCGTACTGCAACTGTTCCGAACTGCCTTCGGTGGTTGCTGTGGACGATTTACCGCCATAGGACGAGGATGCATGCAGACTAAGTGTCGACCGTTGAATGTTTGGATTGGAACGATGCAGTCCGGCACTGTACCCGACACGTCCCGGCCGTCGACCGCCAACGTTTGGGGACGACACTCGAGGATCGGGAAGCACCGTCGGAGCGCCAGTCTCACTGCCAAGAACAGTATTTGGTCGACAGTTTTGCAGTGCATGTGTTGGGATGGGTGCGATGGGTTTAATAGCATTATACGATTGGTTAGCGAGGTATTGGTGTTGAGCGTATGAGGCACCCGCGAAAGATGAAACGGCAAGCGAATTGCTAAAGCTAGCAGCTGGCATCGAGTAGCGATAGGGGGGATTGCGGGACATTGCTCCAGCCGTAGTCTTTGCTGGTGGTAAAGGAGACACATAATTGCAACACGATAAAGGGCATGGAGGTGGTAGATAGGGTAGAAAAATGTCGGATGCTAGTTCCACCCGCTGAGTTTATGATTTTATGGTGAGCAAACATGACATACACACATAGGAAAGTTAAAGGACCGCGCATAAAATCACCAACACCAAGTGATAAATTAAAAAAAAAGAAAGAAAGAAATACATTTATGATTAGGATATGGTTCGATAATATGCTGTGAGTGATGACACACCCAATCGCAGTTCTGCAATCTATGAACCTGAAAAAAGAGAATTATTGCACCAAAATCCACGATGGATACTACAACAGCAGCTATAGAGTAAATAATGAAACCATATACCAAAACCAAACAACCACCATGACGGTTACGGAATGTCAATGAATGGGAAGGCTTTACCTTAGTCTCCGACATCCACACGGCACCACTCTGTTGCTGATCGATCGAATCCCTCAGCTTTCGATACCACGTGTCCGGATCGTTCAGATTGATCGTTGTGCTGAACACGTGGGACCAGACGCGTTCCAGCTTCTGACATTGCTCGAACAGCTTCTTGCTGCTCTTGTGGGCCGATTTCGGCAGTCCTTGGCGCATCTGTTTGATTGTGTGTTTAGTATCCGACTTCAAGAATATCACTATCGGGTAGAACTGCGCATAGTTCAGCCGATCGACCGCATTCGGTGTCACATCGAGCAGCGCGTGCTTGCCCCGGTCCATGATATCACGAATGTTTGACAAGCGTACAATTCCACCACACTTGGACGAACCCTTATCATCGTCCTGCAGCGGCGCCGTATATTTGTCGGGGAAATCTTTCATCAAACGTTCGCGCGCGATGTCCGCCACCGGGCCGAAGATGACTACGGGACGCACGAAACCCGGATGCCTTAGCACGACACGTTCGTAGGCCGGGAACTTTGAAATGGCGTCCGAGAACACTACATCGTCCCAGTTTTCGCGCGAAAGTGACTTCGATCGGCGGTGCGTTGAACGACGTCTGCGGAAAAAGCTAACCCGTGATTCGGATGCGTTCAGTTCCTTCTTGCTCGCGTTGAACTGAACCGTGGCCAGCTCTTCGGCCCGTGCCTTGTTAGGAATGACACCGCGCTGCAGCTCTTGATGACCACGTCCGATGCGCAACACCTGCCAGGCGCCAACCACCCCATTGTACAGTGTGTCTATCACCCGGAACACATCACCGGCCTTGAACGACAGTTCACCCTTGGTCGGTGTATCGCAGTGGAAGTGCGTTTTGATGTGAAACGAGTCTCCCCGCTGCTGGGCGGTAATGCTGTCGAACTCCTCCTTACAGTACTGTACGATCAGATCGATGCGATCTTGCAAGCTAAGCAAGAAGAGTACGGCCTCTTCCCTGGTAACTCCGTTCATGTCCATATCGTTCACTTTCAGTATTTTGTCCCCCGTCACTAGACCCTGAACGGAGGCGGGACTGTTCTGCTGTACGGCCGTCACAAAGATGCCAACTTCGTTACCGCCCGTCAGCCGAATACCGACCGAGCCCTCCTTTTGGAATGTAATGTAGCGTGGTTCTGTCGTTGGAGGCTTTTCGTCCATCAGCTGACGCCGTGAGGCGTAGAAATCTTCACCTCTTGGCGGTGGTGGTCTCGGTGGTTCGTCAACGACACTGCGCGATCGTGAATGGCCGGCTGCGCCCCCATCCGCAGTACGACTAGACGTTCCCGGTGGCGTACTGGGACGATCGAGCTGCTGCAGAGAAATATCTGTCAACGGCCCTCGGGAACGACCTCTGGGTGTTAAATTGCTTTTGTCATCCGCCAGCAGCGTGCTCATGGCAGACGGTCTCGTCGGGGGTTGAACATACAAATTCTGGCCAGAGTATGAACCACCACCAGTTCCGTTGAGATAATTCTCGTCCATATTGCTACAATTGGAGACTTGGGCCGTGTGTGAGTAGACGGGCGATTGCATCCCGGAAGCCGTTCCACCACCCGTCCCTGGGCCATAATTCCCGCTAATACCGTTCGGTTCGCGTAGCACAGCTAGCGTTAGCCGTTCCTTGCATCCATCAATGATTTTCTTCGCCTCCTTCAGGCTCATCGAATCATTGCAGTTGGTATTGTGGATGCGTGTGACCAGATCACCTTCCTGTAGTGAATACCCATTGGCTGCTAGCTGATCTTTAGTCTTGGATGATATTTCCTATAGAGAAACAAACAAACAAACAAACGATTAACATCATGTACTTCATGTACTTGCACCAATTACTAACCCGTATAAACAATCGACAGCCAAGAACAATTCCAAAGTCGTCCTTTTTGTTCGCCTTTGTGACGATCACTTTGATTTGCTGCTGAGATCCATTGTTTGCACCGAGCCCTAGCCCGGTCGAGCTGATACTGTGCTGGTGTTGATGTGAATTCATGCCCACAATCATTCCTCCCATTGCAACACCACCGCCACCACCACCACCGGGTCCTGCCGGTCCACCAGATAACCCTCCGGCGACACCTCCCGGGCCTGCTGCCATCCCATGCATATTCGGACCCGGAAGGGGATGCATCAGACTGTGGTTGGGTACACGCCGTTTCACCATCAGTGTCACGGTATTGCCACTATCGCGCAGTACCTGAACGGCTGTGGCATACTCGACATTTTCTAAAGATACACCGTTCACAGAAATGATTCGATCATTAACTCTGTAAGGAAAAAGTTAAGAAAAAAAAAGGTCATTGGGCTTTACTTATTGCGATGGAGAAAGACGCAAATGCTTACTGTAGCTGTCCCTCGGCAGGGCCATTTTTAAGCACATCGCTAACCGCAATCGATGGATCACCGTTCGCAAAGTGCGGATTATCACGACCGCCAGAAACGGCAATGCCAAACCCGTATCCGGTTACTCGGGAAAGTGTTACCGTGCTGTAATCCCATGACGTTCTTTCCAGCTGAAATGAAATGAAAGACAAACAGAAAACGTATAAGTATGACTACCAAATCAAGATATCATCAGCACACACCGTTGAATGACTTATTTTGTACATATTGTGCATGGGACAAAACATTCCTTACACGTGCTTTATATGGTAAAAAAAAAACACATAAGAAAATCCTGCTTTTGGACACATTTTGCAGGAGAAAGTAACGAAAAATCATTGTCACGATTGCTTGTTAAAAACATTCCGTTTGTTTGTGGCCTTTTTGTGTTTCTTTCCTACTGCTCTTTGCAACAGCTGCTTTCTCTAGACGCACGTGATAGTGGTGCTTCGTGTGTTGTAGTTCAGTAAGCTGAGTAAACAATATAACGATAAATGCTACCAGACATGTGCTTCAATCGTTGCCATCTTTTACTGTATTTGTTTCTTGTCGTTGTCAGAATATCCCCAGCATACGGTCGAGCAGCAGAGCCCGCATACAAAGCAACAATACATAAAGACACACAGTTAAATGCGCGTACAACATGCTGTATCGTCCGATCGCCGCATAATCCAGCACGGAATCTGGGATGGAGAAATCGGTGAGCAAGCAGTAACAACGGTGCCCATTGATGATGCGTAACGACATTTCCGTGCTCGTGGTGCGAAACAAGAAGCATAAGGCATTTTACGGAAACAAGTCGATATTCTTTCCCATAGTTGTTCATGATTTTAATCAAGCTTAATTCAATTAAAACCCAGAACCTCATGCCATGGCCTTGTGCTCTGCATGAACTTCCCCTCCTTGGCAAGGTTACGCAAAGTTTCATCCATGCATCATATCCCGCAGATCCCGATGTTTGTCTGCTTGTTTGTCTTTTTAATTGAGAAAAGGATTGAAACGTTTACAGTACAATGTGGATAAATCTGAATGACCAAAAGAAATTTTCACCACCTTTACTATCCAATGGCGCCCAGTTTCTTTGCGTTTATCCAAACACAATACCTCAATTATAGTCAAACAGATGTGACAAACTAGACACAGGATATTAAAAAATGCCATTAGTACGTATTAGCTGCCGATTGTTCGCTCTGATTAACACGCAATCAACAAGAGACACCAAATGAGGGCATTTATTGCCGAGCGTATCGAAAATTTACACTTTCACCAAGGTTTCTGATTCCGATTGAAAGCTTCTGTTGTATAAGCTAGATACAGCAGATCTGTGTGCAATCGGTCGTAGCTTGTGGATTTTGCACTAGAAGTATTCAAAAGCTCGAGAGTGGAAAACGCAGAGAAAGATACAGATTTTTGCTTCAAACGAAAAGTGTAGCTATTCAAATGCAGAGAGGGAGAAAGCATGCCAAATGCAGCACAATAACACTGACGAAAGTGTGATTAGTCCACCTGTCCACTAGCCTTAGCCTTTGATCGAATCAGTCTTGGTGGACAGAAAGCGAGCGCAAAGACAGGGTGAAGAAAGTGGAAGTTATCGAACGGTGGATTTAATTAATACTAGTAGAGCTCGGAATGTCAACCGTACCCTAGCTATTATGCTTAACAAATGCCTTTTTTCCTAAAGGCGTAGGAATGATAGGCAAAACTTCCATCTTGGGCGAGGCATTATGCACCAAGAAAATAAGGCGTCCGCATCATCATTATCATTAGCATCATTAGCCTTATCATGGGGGGAGGTTCGAGGATTGACAAATCGAAACGATGTCAAATCGATAGAGTGTGGCGTGATGTGGGCAGTGCGATTGGAAAAAGAGAAACCATGTTAATTACGAGATGGTAATGAATGGTCAACGGTTTTTCGTTTAGTATAAATCAAGAGAAAGAGTGGATCATATATCAGAAGTGTAACGAACTTCCAAAATAATGACAAAATTATGAGGAAACAACAGGAAAAATGCGCAAAAATTCACACGATCCGCGTTCGATACTTGTGCTACGGCGATCTAACCGAACGTGCATAATAACCAAACCAAATGGATTTCGTTCAATTTCATGCAACATTCCTGGCCACCACTGACCGTCGTAACACACAGACACACACACACACACAACACAGCTGGCTGCAGCAGCTAGTGATCGATCGCGAATCGCGCTAGAGACTCCGGATCGATTCGGTGTGCGAAACCATGAGAAGGGTGACCAACTTTACCACACCATGCACACTAACCGCGACATGATTGAGGTTGAGCGTAACCCATTACAAGACGCGCTCACGTCAAAAGGCTCCGGACACAACAGCTATACAAAGTTCAGAACGATGGCAGACAGCAAGACAGGAGGGGAAGTTTGTGGAAAAGCTTTAGAAACGCGGAATGAATGTGCCCTTCGACGCTGGCATAATGGCATCCTGCTAGCTAGCGCCAGAAGGTGTGCTCGGCCCGGCCAACTTCAACCGCTGTCCTAGCGGTGCTACTGTGAAGAAAATGTTGCCTTTCTTTTCATTTGACCATTACAAAGCAGCATGCAGCATACTTTTTTTTTCAACCCCCCCCAAACGGCGAGGACAACGGACAACGGAATGGGGATTGTGGAGGTGAGGACGCTAAATATGGGGGCATAACGCAATAGGACGGTAAACCGCCAGATGTGTAATAGTAACAAAGTGCAGTATTTTAATCGATTGAGAGGTTGTTATTAAGCTCTATATTGTTTTTTTTTTGCTGTTGTTGCGGTAGTTCTGTCTACCGCACGAGGCCGCAAGCAGATCCATTTAAAAAAGGGGTCCATAGCAGAAGATTAAGTCTAGTAGTAAGAAAACACACACTTTAAATGTGCTCAAGCGTTCACACATTGGTTGAGAAACACACAGCGGGAAAGAAATAAAATTTCACTTTCTAGGACCGTCTCTTTATATGCATATGATGCCACGACGCAGCCTTTCTTTTCATTTGACCATTACAAAGCAGCATGCAGCATACTTTTTTTTTCAACCCCCCCCCAAACGGCGAGGACAACGGACAACGGAATGGGGATTGTGGAGGTGAGGACGCTAAATATGGGGGCATAACGCAATAGGACGGTAAACCGCCAGATGTGTAATAGTAACAAAGTGCAGTATTTTAATCGATTGAGAGGTTGTTATTAAGCTCTATATTGTTTTTTTTTTTGGTTGTTGTTGTGCTGGTACCGCATGAGGCCACAAGCAGATCCATTTAAAAAAAAGGGTGCATAGCAGAAGATTAAGTCTAGTAGTAAGAAAACACACACTTTAAATGTGCTCAAGCGTTCACACATTGGTTGAGAAGCACACAGCTGGAAAGAAATAAAATTTCACTTTCTAGGACCGTCTCTTTATATGCATATGATGCCACGACGCACAAACCGGAAGAAAGATCGCCTATCGATCGTCACACGACACGACAAATCGCAACGTTGTTCACGTTACGTGACGCGAACCGCGTGGATGTGTGAACGGGTACGGGATGGGTTCACTTTCCTAGACCGGAGGACACTCGCTCATTAGCATCGCATCGCAACGTACCGATCGAAATCGTAGCACCACGCACACACTAAAAGACACCCTCCTCCTCCTGTCCGATTGTGTCCCACCGTTTAGCGTACCACTAGCGTTGTGATAGTGTAGCGCCATGGACGGAAACACGCGTTATCTCTACCTTCATTAGAGATGACGGGCAGGATGATCGTTTATGCACTTTCACCATTTTCTACGCACTTTTCCAACCCCTTGCTGGAATCGCATATTACCGGTTGATGGTAATGAGCCGCACGATGGCAGCCAGCCACTTTCTGCCACCGTTCTTCGTTTTGCCGACTGTGTTGTCTCGCTCGCTAGTGCCTAAGGTACGCGGCGATCGTGCTCGTGTGCGAAGGTAAATATGGTTAATGTGTCAATTAGTAGCGGAGTAGCAAGAGTATTACATCACTGCAACATCTTCTCACCCATTTTCTTTGCTTTATAATGATAGGTGTAAGGGTAAAAAGGGGAAAACACAAACACAAACCACATATTAAAAGATTGTAAGCATAAACGAAAACAAAAAAACACACACACGAACCAAACAATCGTTAAACGGGCGTAAACAAAAGGCAAAACAAACCGATGAAGATGTGCGCATAATGGCCCGCAAACGAGGATTTAAATGATTCAAACAAGACAAATCAATCGAAATAAACAATTTGGATGGTACAACAACCGGGGGAAATTATTTACGATTTCCCCTATCGGTTTTCGCAAATGATCGTCGAATAAAATCGTTTTTTTTTATTTTGCCCTCAAAAAAATTAAATTTAAAATTGAAACACAATAAAATTGTTTCTTTTCTTGTTTCAATGCTAGAAATGGGTTTGCTTTTAAGTTAGGCATTCATCGTTGCTGCCAACCAGCAAATCGGGGATTCGATGCATTATTATTTGCCTGTGCACCTTGTACAAAACCGTCTGCGGACGAACACGTTTCGTGCTTTCGGAGGAACCTGCCACATTCCGCACGCAACACGATCAGCATCATCAAGCACAACATGAAGCAAAACCGTATTGCTGGGAGTGAATGGGAAGGTGCGCGCGGCAGCAGTACACACGGGACGGGATACCACGTGAAGGTGGACATTGTTGCCACGAAGAAGTGGTAAAACTGGTCAGGTGAGTTTTTTTTTGTTCGCTTCTCCTTCTCTCTCTCTCTCGTTCCCTTCTTGTGTGTTATTTTTCAGGTTAGCCAGCACCCTAACTTCTTGCCTGTTGGACCAGCACCGTACGAGCTTGCTTGAAGGCAATGAGCTAGCGTCTCTTGGAGGACCACAATCTCCTTCGCAAATAGCCACTAGGTAGCTGGAGTTTTTTTTTCTACTAGTTGTGTAGAACTACTACGTCGACTACGACTATTACTGTTACTACAGCACGCCTCATGAACCATAAACTTCCAGCGGAAACCCGTTAAATTTACGGTAGGACGAAAGGGTGTGCGTAGAGGCAGGACAGTTTACCAAGATTGCAGCAGCTATCATGATTAATTTATGGATATATTACTGTGATGCAAACGCGTACCACGAGTGCACATGGGATCGATCGCATGTGCGAGAAGATGATGGTTGAGTGTGTCTGTGGATCAAACCCGCAAAAGCAGCAAAAGGTTACGGGCAGCCACAGTCAGCTACAGATCAACCCGGTCGGAGGCCGCTATGATGGTATGGAGTTTTATTTCTGTTTTGCAATTTATTTCCTTCTGTCGATTGCCGTAATCCAAACCGGAGGCTGACTGATTGTATGTTAAGGCTAAGTGATTCCGTGTGTGTGCAGTACAGTCGACAGGAGACTGCATTATGTTTAATAACCAACGAGCTAATTACATTACATTGCTATCACTGATCTATAACATGGACTCACTGTTTTGAATGAACTTTGAAGTGTGCAAATCATTTTATATTAAATTTTTGTCTAATGTTTTAGCAACACCAATGAAAAAGGTGCTGTTCTAACACTTTATTTTAGTATATTGTTTGCCCACATTCGTTTTACTTATATGCATAATGAATCTCTAGTTAGTTCATTATTTTGAATGCAATCTCTTCAACAGCTCTGGCACGAAGCATGAAATAGACCTTCAGGAACAATCTGTAAAAGTAAATAAAAATCATTGCACCTTATAAAAACGCATAGAGTAGTGAAATCAGCGTCACGATCATCATCATCCCCTGGAGAGGAAGGCCAACGCCACACGCCACATACACTTTATAGAAAGAGAAAGGAGAAAAAAA
>KZ063972.1:11380-30510 GCA_002091835.1 Anopheles maculatus | reverse complement strand
GAGAGGGAACTTATGTTTCAAATAATTGAAAGGAATGAATAATCAACGTAAGAAATGAAGTGCAAATAATGCGAAATTTAAATTTTGAGGAACTACGATTGGGTGGAAACATTGTTTTGCAATTAGAGTCAAACGAATGAAATTAAGAATTAGGGCTAGTTATTTCGAAAATGAAATTGAGATGAAATTGATTGTTACGGTTAAAATTGGGAATTTTAGGTGGTCGGGAATGTTGCGCCTATGAGTAGGCAACCCGATAAACATGAATTTTATGTAAATATATTTGTATAGTTCAGGTTTAGGATAGGCATTAGTATTAGTGTAATATTGTAACTAAAATAGGTGAGAATACATTTGTAAGTTTAGTCTTAAGGTAAACCCCAAGCGAGTCACAGCAACGATCCGAAAGAAACCAGTAGAGCTATCGCACAAATACCTTTCACATTGTCAGTTCTAATCAGAAACCCTGTATCAGGTGCAACAACATCTAGCAGTGTCGACTGCCCACAGTAGGCATCTTTTAGTGCTAGTTCTTAAAAAAAATCTAACAAAACAGATTATGTCGCTGTTAGCAGTTAAGAGAGGGGCGTCTTTCTGTATAATCTAGACATCTGTTTAGTGATTACAGACATTCTACTGCTCTAGTTCTACTGTCTAGAATGAATATAGATTCTGCCATAGATCCCATATGATGGGTGCGACAACGGAAAAATAAATGTTGACTACGCAAACTCTCTGTGTACCATTAGCCTGTAATTAAATGTTTGATCGACTCATTATTTTGAATCAAGTACATTCAACAGAAGAAAATCATCTAACATTTCTCTAATATTCTCTGTCGATCGTTTGCAGTAGTGTTTTGAGATCCATAGTGAAAAAATATCCTGAATTTCATTACATTATTAATGAAACTGGTGTTGTGGTGCAATCAGTGCATTCACATACACATTATTCAGTAAAATGCTCCTTCGGTCGAACGAACGTGGATTGCGGTGATAATACAGGAGCAAAAAAACAAACGGATCTACAGGCAACAGTTAACGAAATCTTCACTAAGCTACCAAGCTTACCTGTCCGAATCGCCGACTGTAAGGAGAAGCTCTTGCAAAGCTACGTTTACAATACTGTGCCTACCGAACACGCTACGGCTGAAGCAAGAAAAAGAAAATACATGTGCAAACTACAACCGCCTTCAAATGGCCATAATATAATAAATAATATTTGTAGGCTTATTAACGGCCCTACTTTCGGCTGGGCAGCGATTGTGGTTTTGCAAGGAATGAATAATTTAACAGATAAAGTAGCATTCGCTTTCGTGCTGCTGGGTGTTTGCTGGTTCTAGTCTTATGTTTGTTATGTGCTGTATTTTTTTGTCTCTCTCGCTCTCTCTCTCTCTCTCCCTTGCCAGCTTCTTATAGTTCATTATTCCATCCCCCTTGGGCTGCAGTTTAACCGGCGTATGATAGGAATTTAGCTCGGGTGCCTTTTATGGCCACTCGACCATCCTTATGAGCGCTTATGAGCGCCGGTGTTAAGCCCCTAAAACCTGAAAGACCCGGTCCTAGCTGTAGCCGGCAGCGATAGTGCATGGGCAGAATGTTCCCCGTCGGAACGCGTCCGAACGGTGGTGTGCAACTTGCTGAAATGGTGGGTATGCTTAAGCACCGTAATTAACCGCAGCATGGAGACCGGTTTCGAAATAACGGACTTTTGAATATTGCACAAAAATGGGATCAGAAAAAAACGGCTTTCAGCGGCTCAACGGAAAGCGTGGCTGTTGCGAGAGACAACATGTTACATCGCATGCAGCAAAGTTAGTCAAATGGAAGTTAAATTACAAAAAGAAATCCTCTATATAATACGGTAGTGTGATTAGAACTGTTCACCGGTTGACGTAGTTATAGTGCGAGCTTTAACATGCTTGAAGAATTTCATCTTACGTTTGTTGGCTAATTTGTTTATACATCCTGTTGGAAAGAACAATACTGATCTAAAAATTAAACGACAAAGACATTTAAAAACCGATGACTATTCGCCGTATTGTGCAATCCTCTGCTATTTAGCTAGCTTGAAGCAAATCACTCATGTACTTACCCCAGTAGTTATAGTTGGAACAGATTTTCAACACTCGTTTCCCCTGGTTTTATCTGGTCAAGCTTTTGCAGCATCATCATCCGATTGAGCTTTGTTACCACCTCAACGAACACGAACTGGTTGATTTACTGTACGCTTATGCTTTTTTTGTTGCTCTCGCTGTATTTTGTTGTTGCTTCCAATCGTCCCAACTCGTATTAATTGCACTCTGCGCGCGCGTCATTTCGAGACCATTCTCTGTTTTCTACCAATAAAAGTCTTAACAATCGTAAAGCAACGTTTCATCGTGCTGGCGGAACCACACTGGCACGACTCTGCCCAGCGTACTAACTTTTCATCAATTATGGTGGTCCGTCTTGTCTGCTTTGGCTCGTTATCGATGATGTTCACCGGTGCAAGGATAACAGATCAAACGGAGCGCGAGATAAACCCACCGTTGAAAGCGAAATAGCGAAAGCGACTCAAAAACGGTCGATGCGAACTGTTTGCCTTCCCAAAAGCAAAGCGGGGCTCGCGGCAGATCACGGGTAGGGTGTGCCGCACGGTAGAAAAGGCAAGTGTGCGCTTTCGCGCACTAGTGAAGATATGCTGCCGGATGGCCAGTAAAAGTGCTTGCACGTTGAAAATATATAATCATTGGCAAAAGTTTTTCCAATAAAATAAAACGAGCACGTTTAACTCTTTTGAACTGTCCATTATCTCCCGTCGCAGATCTAATCCACCGAATGTCAGCGATTCTTTCTGTGTGTTTTCCTGTCCTCATCAGTGCCACCGCATTCGTAGTGGTGTGTGTGTGTGCTCAGGGAGAGGGTTTTTTTTGCGGTAGCGAGAACACTTCCCCTAAAAACCCCAAACGCGGGCAAGAAACACTAAAAACCCCTTAGAAATATTTTTCTTTTGTCCCAGTGTGACCTACCGTGGGTTTTAAAAGTTCGCTAGTGAACGTGTTTGCGCACAAATGTCTGTGTGTGTGTGTGTGTGTGTGTGGAGATGTTTGGTTTTGCGAGAAGTTCATCATAACCGGGAGTGGCTGTGGTGCTGGTGGTATAAAGTTTTAGCACACCAGCAGGTGCCGAACGCTAATGTCCTTCACTCAGTGGTGAGTTGACAGTAGTTGGTTGAAGAGCCGGTGACACACTTGAAAATGGTGTCCCACCGTATAGCCGGCAGGATGGCAGGTTAAGCGTACGGAAGATTCGGCTGTTGTGTGGTTGCGGATGCGCTCTTTCCGATTCTGGCCACGAGTCGGCAACGTACGCGATAGACACATATCTTCCCATGGTAGATTAAGTTTCAAATGATCCGTTTTATTACTTTCATCTTCAGTCTTTCCGAGTTTGCTGCTGCTGCTGCCAAATGGGGACTGTGTTGGGGCAGTTATTGACGCCTTATAGTGTCGGGTGCAAGCTTTTTGCCATATTCTGCATGCATGTTAAAGGTTCATTGAAAGGCTGAAATGTTCCAAAATGCTTAAAGATATATGAAAGTGAAACTGACAGCAAACCAAGACCTGTAAAGTGAGTTACCTTTTAGTTTTCTACCCATGATTAATTGTAAATATAGGAAATAAGTCGGCATAAATGTACGTTCCAAGAATACAAAAATACAATTTTCTAAACAGTTTACAATAAATTGCATATACAATCATTTCTTGGTAGATCGTAATTTTGTATGTTTAATTTCTAAATCAAACGTCCATTCGGGCAACAAGCACCCCGATGTACAAGCTCTGTCCGGTATCAATTTTACTCCGAATATTCCACCCGCTAGTTGATAAACACATTTCGCTCAACAGACCGAATGCACCGTATTGAATGTGAAGTATCCAACAGCACGAAACATTTCTCACACATTGATATTAATGAAGTCGGAAACGTACCGTAACAATGTGTACGAATTCCAGGAGCAAAAATGACATAACAAAGCTTCTCCCATTTATTTATGGTCCAATCTGTCCATCTATCTTTTCTTGGACTTGGCACAGCAGCTATTACCGATTCCGATCCGCCATGACCAGCGTTTGTATGTGCGATCGTTGTTCTATCGGTTTTCATTTTTCCTGCCAGTTTGAGAGCGCTTCCGACAGGTGTCTCCAGCATGCATTCAGGCGTTAAAATGTGAGCTGATTTTTAATTAATTCTTGTGCTTTTCAGGGCTTCGTCAGTTTTGTACCGTTTTTCTTTCGTTTTTCCTAGTATCAAACATTTCATTCCCTGGAAATAGTGATACATTTCGTTATTCGATTAGAGTTAGCAAGGTGGAAAGTGTGGTAACGAACGGAGGTAACATTCGGTTTGCTACTGATCGACGATGGAGGCGCCTGGTGGTCGTCGGTTTAGGGGGTGCTTTGGCATCCTGTTCCGTTTCCATCCATGATGCTTTGTTGCAAGTGACAGATATTTCGTGATGGAATTGTCAAAATTTGCATGTTGGAGAATGATACTCAGGGTGGTTTATAGTTTCTTGTTTTTTAAGCAGGTACTGATATTTGTTTATGCATTACAGATATTACGAATGCATAAAAATGGAATATAATTAGCCTAGGCTTGTAATAGCTAAATCAGATCCAGAAAAATGTACCTATTCATGGGAACATTGTAACAATTAGGTATATCCTTTCAGACTGTGCAGGTTATAATAAGAAGCGGAAATTTATACAAAATAGAACATAGATGAAATCCTTGCAATTACGGAGGAAAGAGAACAAAATGTTATGAAATTCTTAAAAGCTATACATTTGTGTAATTAAATTTAATTGGAAAACAAATAATTTTCATAACACATGATAAAGCTGATTAGCTTTCTTATTATCCTAAACCATCAAAGAAATTTAATTGAACAAAGAAATTTAGTTGAATAACAAATGAACTGAACAAGAGATATGAATATGTTAAACTAAAAAGATGAATGCCAGCAAAAAAAGCCTCTATAAAAAATATCCTCTGACGTCTGCTTGAGATATTGTTGGGAGCTTAACGAAGCAAATTTGGATTACGCGATCACCCCTAGAGCAATTATTTTAAGTTACGAACTAGGTAGTATAGATTAGAAAGGACGAAGGTTAAACACGAACGAAGAACGAACTGAAGTGTAATCGATGTTATAAATTTAGAGTCACAAATCAACAGTCGAACGCGCAAGACATTTTTTTCGGTTACAAGGAAAGAACATTTTTCAGCACGGAATTTCTTTTACGTGAGATTTCTCACAGATATTTAAAGACATGTTACCTCAAAGCTCCCGGGTGTCAAAGGTTCAATTGGAGAATTACGTATTATATCAGGGGTTATATTTTACCATAAGGGACAGCAACCTTCTATAGAGAATAATAATAAGAGAATAATAATAAGAGGCTGCATGTTTCGTAAGTATATATGGCCTTTATTCGTTATTCGAACTATAGATAGCACAACTCTTACGATCCAGTTTGTTTCCGTCCTATATCAACCTGTCGTGTGCTTTATATTCTCGGCATCCCACACAACTTTTAAAAATAAATGAGCAATTTTTAACCATTCCTCAGAAAGAAACAGTATTAGTGAGAAGTTACATCCAGAAATTTAGGATAAAGTAAAGAACGAGGATTATGTAAATGCCTTGTAATTAGTGTACTACATCAGCACTGGAAAAGAATGCTGCGAGGGCTGCCATTCTGAAACTAAAATAAAAATAATATAAGTACTTTCATCCATGGATTTCTTTCAACCACAGATCATAAGTGTTTTACCAGGGTTTTGTTGCAGTTCAAGGGATTTTATCAACCTTATCATTCAGTATATCCAACCATATATAGAAGTACACGAGCTCGTTGGCTGGATCAAGTGAAATTGAACCTATCAAAGATCGGATGCAGATGTGGCGTTGAGGAATGCAGCCCTAGATCGAGTGTCCTGGAAACGGATTGGTGACCTGGTGATGATCTCAACCTTGGGAGGCTTAGAAGATGAGGAAGAAAAGGAAAAATATGAAGAAAAAGCAGGCGATACAGAATAATTGTAATTCTCTAGTGCCAATAATTGTGCGCCTACTTAAAATTAATGTTACCCTTCATAAATATGTTAATGAAGAACATCTAAATGAATCCACTATTAATGAAAGCAGATACCACAATATCAACTACAACTAGTATATCAAACTAGAATGAAATGGCTTTAGAAAATATTCAAAGAAAATTGGTACAAATTTGTTAAATACATCTGACAAATACCATTTTTAAAACGTCACACCAAAACGCATACACCGGTCTAGCGCACGGTCAAATTAAAACATTACCATACATGAAGATTTATCGTACCGCTTATACATTTGGAACTTTTCTTGCTGTGCCTGTGACCGATACTGTGCGGAGCGCACCATAATTCTTGCCCTTCCATTTTTGGCGTTAGACCCGACCCCGAGACACACCAGGTGACACGGCCCCGATGGCTTACGATTATTTCCGTCGTCCCTTTTTGGTGGGGATCTGTTTTTTTTTGTTGTTGTGTGTCGCTGTGTGTCTGTGTGTGTAGGTGATTAATGAGGGTGCCTGTTTGCCTACGGGATGATAAACTTTTCATGCACAATTTTTACCTTCGCGCTGGGGATACATCTTAGGCGGGGAAGGTTCCGTATTTATTTTTTTTCGCCTGCAAGTGAAAGCTCTAGGTTTAAATTGACCCAGCTGATAGCGCCGGGACTGGCTGGGCAGCTGATGAAGAAGTTAAGCGTGTGAATGAAGGTGTAGTTTAAGCGTCTTAGTGTCGGAGGGGTGATAAGCCGAACCTCAAAATGGGTCCAAATTAGCGTGCATCCGAACGTCCTTAGTTGAGCGCTTATGTTAAAGCGTTTTCCTTAGGAATAAAGTGTAATGTTCTTCACGAATGGTATATGTTCTTTTTTGGTGCGAGAAATATCTGCAGCAGGTTTGAGTGTATTGTTTCAATGTTAAGAAACGTACAGCCTTGGAAAAGTTAATGTAACGTTTGGTAAACGAAAGGAAATACTCGATAGGAAACATTTGAACGATCTCGACCAGTTTGATTGTTTATAGAGTTGGTCAAGTTTAATAACGTTTTCAATTCAGCCAAATAAAAGCAGTTCTTGCAATTTTGTGTACATAGCACAATTTACTTGCAGACGGTTTGCTTTCCAGCAACAGTTTCGTTTGGTGAACATTTCAATCCCACGAAATCCTGTTCACGTGCAGGATGATTGGTAAACTTCCCGGAAACGAACATCTCGGAAATGGTGGTTTATATTAAACGAAAAACGTTTTATTTTTCTTTTTTTTTTGTTTAAAAAAAGACACTTCAACCGAATAATCTTTCCTCTGGTCACGGTTGTTGGTCAGAAATTACCACGTAAAATATGGTGACAGGGCGGTGCAAAACAAACCAGCAAAAAAAACTCGTCGTAAGGAAAAGTAAGTACGTTCGTGAAAAGCACCCAAACTACTAGTGTCTTGGGCTCATAAATAATCATTTTTTACCCACCACATTCATCTTTCAGCCGTGCGAAGAAAAATCCGAAAAAAATCAGAATAGAAATGGTTTTTGAAAAAGTTTTTCAATTTCCCCAATTTTTTTTCGCGCCAAAATCGAGCTTGGGTGATTGTACCCCGGTATGCCAAACACCGTATACCGATCGATAGAAGTAATCGTTTTGCCGGCTTCCTTGCGCGGGACCGCCTGGACCGGACCGCCATCCAGTGAGGTGAGCCCGGGCAATGTACGTCAGTTGCTTCCAAGCGGAAAATATTGTGGTCGTCGACTGAAACGCAACTGCTAGCGTGACGATTGTTTGTACATATTTGCTTCTCTCCCTCGCACCTACTCCCGTCCGGCACCATCCTTCAACCATCACCATCAGACTCCATTTGCAAGACGTTCGTTCCGTTTCTCCGGTCCGAAATCGATGCAGGAAATCTTTTCGCCGTAGCAAAGTTTACCGTGCTCCTGGAGAGCGTCCTTCGGAACGGTACGTCCTTCCTGCGCACTGATTTTGCTCAATCCAATGAACTCGTACCGCAATGGTACGGTCGCCTCATATCACCGGCACGGGACCGAGATTTGCGAGCTGGTGTGTCGGCGAAAGTAGTGTACGGAGGGCGTGAAGATAAATAATGTGATTAGATCGAAATTTGTGCAGCAACTCGGGAATCGCGGTACTGCGGCCTGCGCTGCCTACCATGTGTGTGCCAAGCTTGGGCGTAGGTGAGTAGGTGGGTAGGAATGTGTGAAAATAATTACTTCACGATTCTTGGCCGTGCTGGCAGAGCTGTTAGGTGGAATTCAGTTTGTTAGTTGCACAACAGCACCCGGGCTGTTGGTAGAGTCGTTAGCAATTCAATTGTTTTTAAACAGGGTTTGTTTTTGTTTCTTTCGCGAACGGTTGGTTAAAATCGAATTGAAATGAAGGAAGGACTTCACTATGGCTGAACGGCAAAAGAAAATTGTTTGAGTTTCTTTTTTGATAATTGAAGTAAATTTGCTTTCCAGTTTTGAAAGAATTAAAAAGCTGTGTTTTAAAGAAACAGAATGTTCAATCTGTTACTACTGGAAGGAAGTTATGGTTCTTTATGTACACTTTGAATGTTTTATTGTGGATGCTTTTGATGTAGCACTTAATACCGTTGGACAGTTACAGGGAAGTGTGACACTGAATTCAAAAATATTTTACTTCTGGATCGCAGCCTGGGTCACAAATCTTGGAAATTCTCGGGTACTTAGACATTGCTGATGTTGTAGATTCTCCCGACCTGATCAACTGTGTCCGATAACATTCTGATTATTCTGTACAGCCAGGCGGGCTGCTGTTCTGATCGTCGCTGTTCCACGGCATACTGTTTTCTCTGTACAGATGTGAAATCATTGCTGCTTCTAAAAAGAATTCGTTAATTCGGTTGAATGATTTCTTGTTTCGTTAAAAGCATAACTCTGGTCCGGTCAAGCGTATGAAATGACGCGAAAGTCGGTACTGTCGCACAACGATCCCACTGTAACTGAATTAGCTAATTGGACTTGGACTTAGACACTAACGTGCACAAGTATTCACGGAATGGATGTACGTAGTGGTCACATACGACATAGATCGAAGGAACCGAATCGGCAACGGCGTTTCTCTACGTCAATAAACCTCCTAGAACGGAGTGTTCTCGCTGGGACGCACAGATAGATCGCAGAGATCTGAGTCAGCGAGTTGATCTGAGTGTCAATAAGTTCGACTACGAAGGATCTCTGTGTGTTGCAGGCACGATACCGCAGCGTGGACAGGCCGAGAAGCACACAGCAACCAGTGTAATCCACGTGAGCCCTCGTAAATAAACTTGGATGAACTCCAGACGTGCTCGGGCTCGGGCAATCGTAGGCCACCACATGATCCAACTGATATTCAAATAAACTAGAAGTAGAGCATTTTAGTCACCATCAGATCATCACCCAGATCATTAACAAGAGCAACCTGAACTGTTGTTACAGCTCACGTCTACTTTTCATTCAAATAATGCGGGATATCTGATAGCATCCTTTGCAAAGAGTCTGTCGAAACTAGTAGATCACGCTCAAGCATTAACGATAACATATGTACGATCGACTCACGTTCAAGCATTAACGATAACATATGTACGATCGGTTTCACAGATGTCAGGTATATGATTAGATGTCTTAAATGGCGATTATCCCAAGGCACAAGGGTATTTTATTTATAAAACAAGTAAATTAGATTCATATAAATTGGGTTTATTTAATCACAGTATCGTTGTTACCAACAATGTGGAAAATGTAGGGAAAATCGGGATTTGGACATCGTCTACGTACTTACTAGAATACGTCTCAATATTTGGCTTTGAGCAACGTGAAATATCTTCACGGAGTCGTACGAAGAACGATTGCAATGCAGCATTCTCAAGAAAAGCCTCTAAATTCTTAAAGGGATGTATTATTTTTGGATAAGTTACAGAAGTTGGAGTTAACAGTTCCATGACGCATTGAACATTTTACCTCGTAACTATAAAAAAGAGGAAACTTGTACAGCTTTATTAAAATTTAGCAAACTATTTTCTAGGCTAGTTTTATTTTCAGAAATTTTAAAATCAACTAGGTAAAATGCAGTTTGCTTATTCACCAAGAGTTTCAATTTCTTTCAGCACGAAACACGCTCAGAATGCACGTATCATTAGCGTAAACGTGTGATCTGAATAGTACAGCACACACACACACGTACATTTGCTGTGCTATTTCACAAAATTGTTTGTTTCACCATTTATTCCAGCTTTGGGCTGGCGTGCCAACCAGAACTGTCGCGCAAAAAGATACACATCACGCCAAACCGCCACCGCCATCGCCATCACCACAAAAACCAACACCATTTCGGGTGGGTAAATCTTCATCCATCTGACAGAGCGCATTTCATTTCACCGGTCGCCAAGGAAACGAACGCTGCACCGATCACACGTTTCAAATACGATATGTACCACCGAAAGTGTTTTCATTGCAAGAAACTCAACTGTATCCACCGCCCGCACTACCGTTTGGGGTTGATTTTTCCGGGCGGCTGGTCTGGTGCGGTGTGAAGAAATAGTTACCCTAAATCCATACACACCCATCGCTCTTCCCCAGCAGCTTTTTCCACCCACCGGACCAACCGTACAAGGAAACCGATTGGGAAATCCGACTACCGTACTGGGCTAAGCTCTTTGATAGCGCGATTGTGTGCCAGTGTTGACCATGTCGACGCGCTGGAACGCAAGATTGGCTCGTGCTGGTTGCGGTTTGCGGTGTAGCGCGCTTCGCAATGGGAGCGACAAACAATCGACCGCGGGCAGGCAATGGCAATGGTGGCCACGGGGCGCGCAAGGGTGTCGCGCAAACGTCAGACCGAGGTTTATTTATGCGAACGTGACAGTGAAATTCTTGTGTCAAAGCGAGAAAGCACACCAACGTTCAACTGTGATGACATTTTGACGAATGTATATTATTTATCTTACTTATACTCTGGAATGTCTTCTGCCATTTCAACCCGTTTGATATTGGTATTTCACTGTACTCCCGCCGCACTTCACCCATTTTCGCGAACCCCGTTTGCATCTTGCCAGTTGTGAGATATGGTTTCCTTGGAGGTGAAGGTCCTGCCGCTGACTGCCGGCATTCGCTGCCCGTCCGACAGCTACGCTCCGTTTACAATGGGCGTGATGCATGCGAATGCTTCCGCGTTCGAGACACAGTGGTAGCACAGCGCTACAGTGCACCACAGCACCCAGAAAACCAGTCAAGGATGTTGGGTGTCGTGATGGGCTTCCTGAAGGTGCTGGTGCGGTTTTGTCTGTGGCTGCTGCAGGAAGGCTCAAGACAGGCGTATGATTTATGGTGATGGGTTAGAATATTTTGCCAAACAATTGGTATGCTTCGGTAGAATGGGGCGTAGCTCGCCGTAGAATCTTGGTACGCTCTACCATGCGAGGGTTATTTGTAAGTTGACAAAGTCACCTGAAGGTAGTTTCGGTTGAGAAAAGATAAGTGGAAAAAGAACGATTGTGAGTTACCAACCGTACGACGCCGGTTTCGAAATGATTGGCAGAGATGGTTTCTGCTAGTTTATTGCAACAGATGTAAGCTATATTAATGATGCTTTTCATCTGTTTTGCTATAGAGTTTTATAGAGCGAAACTTGATTTTAATTATTGATAGTTTGTCATCAGTTCCGCAACAGCAACAACAACAAAAAAATCTGACGTTTCTTTACTGGCAAACAAAATTAGCTTGTAACTCGTTTCACCCGAATCTGTGTCACTCCGAACGCAGCAGAACTTCGAAAAGTTGTGCAATGAAGTGAACATACTTAGCAAGCCAACAAGTGATGCTCCGGGCCCCCCGAACCCGATTGTTCCTTGCCACCGGTTTGTTTTGCAAAAAACCGTTTTCCCAACTATTGGAGTAATTTAAGCCTTCCAGCCGGTAGCAGCATTCGTCAGCATCTTTTCAACAGGAAGCGTACGGGGACGCCAACCGGGTAAAGTAAGGGAAGGCAAAAAAGCAACTTAAAACTCCAACACAATGCGCTCGAGTGCGCTGTTTCGTCGTCCATTCTCTGTCTTCCCACCGCGTTACAGCATTTCCCCAAATGGCCCGACGGTTACTAGGCTCATCATGTTCTCATTAGGCTTGACAGGCAGTCTGAAGTGATGCTGCAAGTGCCGGGCATTAAACCATTACATCGCTCTCTCGCTTCTCTACGCTCTACGGTAACCTCATTAAAACTTCCAACCATGTCCATTCGGCCAAGCGGGAACCGTTTTTTCGCATTGTTGATGTTTTTCTCCCGGGTCCGTCCGGGCTGGGACGTAAATTGGTGAGTTGTTTTTCATTTGGCAGCAAACCAAGCAGACCTCCGTGTTTGAAAAAGAGTGTCGGCGGGTGCGGCTCGCTGCACCATCCTTCGCACCGGATACCGGTGACGGCAATTGTTAGTTGGGCGAAAGTTTTAGTAAAATCTAAGGTAATTTGCATTCGTACTTCGGCCCCAAAATGCAAAGGCAAACTTTGGACCCTAACCGACAACCACCCGGCAGCTGAGTGGCGAATGAATTCAATTAAAATCGATTGTTTGTACTGATGCGGGGGTATGTGCCGGGGTGATACCGGAGGTGATCGGGCGAAGAGTTTGCCTCGCTCATAATTGGCCCGTTCGGGGTGGGGGCTGGCTGGGTGGTTAGTAGTTTTACTTTCCATTGTAACCGTTTGGGGGTGCGATTAAGGGCGACGAGTACGGTGAAAAATTAAACAGCGATGAAATGTCGCTGTTGCTTTGAAGAATATTAAATAGATTTGTACCTATCAAAACAAAATAACATGTAGTGGGGAAAACAAAAACAAGACCCATTAAAATGTTTTGTAATTGAAAATGTTACAATACTTACAGCTACAGATTCTCTCGAGTGGCGTCCGCACGTACGGGTCGGAAATAATGCTGAGAAACGAAGCTTTTTACCGTAAATCGAAATTTAATATCTTATTGAAAGTATTTTATGGGTTTTCCTTCGTTCGGAGCAAAGTTTCCGAAGCTGGTGCCGAACTGCTAGCAAGCACAATATGGTTCATTCTGTGGTCATCCGAAAACTATTTTTCGCCGGGATTGAAATTTGACCATTTCGAATGGGTTTGGTCCCCATCGACGCCGGCAGAGCGGGTCGTTTCCTTAAGGATGGAAAAAGTTGTTCGTTCAATTTCTGTTTCCAACCACCAGTCTTGGTGGGTGGAGCGGGGGGAGAGAGAGAAAGGGGGATTTGAGAGGGAATGTTTCGGCACCTTCGCGTGGCATAATATTTTTTCCCCAGAAAACCCGGTAGCCCTTTCGGGCGAAGATGCAGTTAGGTTTGGGTGTGATTGATTCTAAAATGCATCCATTTCAGTGAAACGTGCCCAGATGCAGAAAAACTCACTTGGTTCGTACACAAACACACGCGTCTCCCGCCGGCATGGTGTGATTCCCGTCCAGGGCGTCGTCATTGTGGGACCGTTGTTACCTGACCTAATGTCGTGCTTGAAGGTGTTAGTTTTTTTGTTGTTGTGTGTACTCACTCACTAACTGACTTCGGACGGGTAAAGTCCGTGCTGCAAGAAGCATACGCAACCGAAGTAGTTTCCAACGAGCTGGAAACCGACCGTATGCATGTACGGTAGGGCTTTTGCCCAACTGTGCCGCACCGGTGCGATCGTTTTCAAGGAAGGAGAACGAAAATAAAACAAGTTGTTAGATGTCGTGAATGCAAGATGCACAATTATTTTCCCCAATGTGCATCGGCCGGGGTTTTCGTGCGGCAAGGGGGCTGGTGCGGGCAGCATGGGTCAAATTCCAATTTCCCACATCCATCACCGAGAGGGGACGCCGGGAGCGCAACGGAACGAAGGTACCGGTAACGCTATGGGCAGCAAGTTTGCTGCCAGCGAGTGGACGTATCCTGTCGTCGGAGCAAGTCCTGCGGTTCAAGTGGCGGAATTCGACCCGACACCGAGAAACTTTGCCCCATTCATCTCGGCCCGGCCAGGCAGGCGATGAAATCTGAGGATCCGAAGTCGTCGTCAGACGATGCCGGGCCAAACCCGGCCAGAGCCAACGACGACGCTCGACAATATCTTCATCTATCTCGGGCAAACGGGCACGGGATGCTTTTCGGGTGAGCGGGACGGGTACGTAAGTGGGTGCGGAGGGGAAGGCACGGCAAGCGGTACAGTGGTAAGTGCATGATGCCGTTGCACGAACAAAGTTCGTAAGGATCGTAGCTCATTTAGGATGCAGGGCGTAGAAACCCTAGCACGAAGTTCCACTCAAGTATCACGTAAATGGAAAATATTTAAAACTTTTATTTCCAAAGCTAAAGCGGCGAAGGGGTTTCGGCCCCGCTTGTATGCACCTGCTTTCCGTACGCTATGTTCTGCGTGCCAATGCCATTGCACCCGACAACAAAAGACTTTTGCCACCGTCCGGTACGGTACGGAATGTTACGCTTCACGCAGCAAAAACATCACCGCTCCACGTACGGTGCAAAATAATAATAGTAAAATATCATCATCTAACTCCAACGCATCGATGCATCTTTGTCCGGGTGCCTTTTTTTTGTGTGTGCTGGTTCTTCAGAGGAGCGTTTTTCGTACAGCTCTGTCCATCGTCAGCACACATGCATTCCATTTGCACTATGCAAGATATCCGAGAACGGAAATACTATTGCCAGTAGGTGTCCTCAGATTCTGGAAAGCAAATCAGTGTGTGTGTGTATGTGGGTAGGACCACCGGAGAAGCTGGCAGCCATATTATTGGGGGGGGGGGACATCTTCATTCGGTGCCGGCGCTCGTGCTCTGCGGCAAGACACTTTGAGATATTGTTTGGACTGCGAGAGAGAAAAAGCACCAGGTTCGGTTTCAGAAAGAAAAGCTACCATGTGTTGGAAAATGTCAAGACGCCAAGCAACCCTACGTTGACATGACGAATAAGTTACGCGATGAGATTTAGAACCGATGTCAAATAGTTTTCATGTTTTATGGTGTACAGATTGTGGGTTTTATTGCGATGCAACCGATGAACTCATCCGGAGATTATTTGCTTGGCTTGTAAGTGATTCGGTTGTTTGTTGATGTATCTGCGCTGATATCGCATCAGATAAGGCGATTAAATTTGAATATAACAAATTTATTTGTGATTTCAATGTACGATAAGCTAAATATTTTAAAACATTCATCGGTACAGTAGTACGAGGAATACGAGAAGTATGTGTAAAGTAGCTATAAACAAATGTAATAAGCCATTAAGTACTTGATTTAAGAAAAAAAGGAGCCTTTTAATTCAGGGCGTGTAGTGACATGTCTTTACAATCCAACTATGCTCTGCCTTCTCTAATGATTTAATTTAACTTCTTTAAAGTTGGTTACACGCTACTTTTACTCGACGTTTGAATCCAACACAGGTTGGTTGGGACTTTTTATTGGAAAAGCGGATACTTTTTCCTAGATTTTGTATTTAGCTTTGATTTTGGTGATTTGGTAGCATAATGATTGCGCCAGCAGTCTTTCAAAAAACTAAATATGAGTCATTAATACGCACTACGTTATCCTTGCACCTATCGTGCCTGACGATTGATGGAAGATTTATGATGGAAGTTTCTGTCCAAAACTAACGAAAACCTCTTAGCCACGTTCGAGAGAAAGATGCTCGGAAGATTTTTAGGCCCCGTATATGTAGAAGGACAATGATGGTTTCGTTTAAACGACGAGCTCTATGAGCTGTACGGTGACCTCACCATCGTGCAGTGAATTAGGCTGGCCAGCCTCCGCTGATCTGGTCATGTCATGTGAAAGGCACCGGACGACCCAGCCCATATTGTCCTTTCAGGTCGTACCTTTTTTTCTCTATCTCTATAACCTCAGAATGTCTTTGACTGCTATTTATAGCTTTCTATGACTTGGTTTTACTCGTAGCTTGATAGTTAGTTTTGCGTACGGAGAGGTGATCCGGACGGGATTCGAACCTCTGCCCTGCCATGTGAAGACCAGAGTCTTCTTTTTCTTCTTCTTCTTTGCTGGCCTGCTCCTACGGAGCACGTCTAGTAGACAGGGCCTGGTGTCCAATCATTCTCCAGGAATCTCGGTACATGGCTGCATTCCTCCACCCCCGGCTGCATCCGATATCCCTCAGGTCAGACTCCACTTGATCCAGCCAACGAGCTCGCTGTGCTCCTCTACGCCTCGTACCGAACGGGTCGTTGACGAGCATCTTCCTGGCAGGGTATGAGTCCAGCATCCTCATCACGTGCCCCAACCAGCGTATCCTTCCGGCTTTGACAACCGTCAGGATGTCTGCATCGTCAAACAGCTCAGTTAGCTCGTGGTTCATTCTCCTTTTCCACACGCCTCGCACACACCGCCAAAGATAGTCCGTAGCACCCGCCGTTCGAGAATGGCGATCATAGTCCGCCAGCATAGTCCAGGGCTCGTGCCCGTAGAGGACTACCGGCCGTATCAGTGTACGATATATGGCGCATTTCGTGCGTTGTTGGAGTCTTCTGGATCTCAGGAGTTTGTGGAGCCCATAGTAGGCACGATTCCCCTGAACAATGCGCCTTCGGATTTCGCTGCTTACGTTGTTATCCGAAGTTACGATCGTGCCAAGGTAGCAGAACTCCTCTACTACCTCGAAATCGTCGCCGTCAACTAATACTCTGTTTCCAGAGTCACTAACGTAAATTCCACCGGGCTGCCCCAGCCGTGCACAGCGACAGTTATTGAATTCAGCATCATCTGACTTAATTAAACGTAGCTTCTTTAAGCATTTGACAAGAGCACTAAAGAGCCATATGTATATTAAAGATAATTTGAGTGATTTTCCCAGGTAAAAGATTCATTAAAGCAGGTATAGATTCAACTTAATCTATATTTTGACTAGTTATACGTCTAGCATGGTATGGTCGCAAGACCGCAAATTGAATCGAATCCTGTCCGCATTAAACTATTCGTTGGCAGGAGTAACTATCCAGTTACGTGTAAACTAAGTCAAGGCGAGGCCAAGAACTGTCAAGGTGGTTGTTAAATCAAATAAATAAAAATAATAATATGTAAAACAAGTAATAAAGCTAATGGTTAAGCAAACTTCATAATTATTTGATAATCAATACGTATATTGTTGATTATTTTACACAGTTTTTTCCCCACATTTTGCCGTAATGAATTTGCCGATGGGACCGATGGAAGAGCGCTCTTGCGATTAATTAAATAAAGTTTTCTGAGCAAATAAACTTTCATCCTTCAATTGCGCTTTTCTCACGTGCCGCGCTTAGCCACGACTGATATCATTTGATTTGAAGCAGCACCCGTCTAACAACCGGCATTGAATGGCACGTTTGGGAAAGCACTAAAAGATTTCCACGCAGCACACCCCCCGTTCTCTACGCCACCTCTCTACCACCCTCCCCCTGGGACAGCGAGAAAGCACATTAGATTTACCCAATGCTGGCCTTGTACGCTTTCCCATCCATCCTGACAGCGCGGTGCCCGTGCTTCTTAAATAAAGCGAAAAATATTGCAATGATCTTGTGCAAGAGCACACATGGCAGCACACATCTCACGTGCTTCATGATTTATGATGAAGCATAAAACACTAATATCCGCCTTACCTTTCAATACCTGCCAGAATCACTATATTGTACGGTTGTACGGTGGTACGGTGCCCGTGTGCACGTTTTTCACCTGATGCGAGCGAAGAATTCACTCGCCGGATCGAGTCTGAACGGGTCGGCACCCAGCACAAACACACCACCTCACGCTCCAGCCTTCCCCCAGCGCACTCTCATCCGGGAAAGGGTGTGCATATTTCAGCAAAACAGAATGCATCTATGTGCGCCGGTACGGCATATGTGCAAGGGGGTTATGATTTGTTCGGCAACCATGCAGCAAAGAACCGTATCCGAGGCCTGGATCTTGCCTGGGACACCTGCTCGGTGTGTGTGTGGAATGTGCGCTCGCGAGCGGCCATTTCTTGCCCTTGCACCCTGGCAAGCATTACACGCAAGCTAGCGAAAGAATATCGCAGGCGATCTTAACGGCATGCGGACGAGTGCAGGGAATGACACACCCAAGGCATCACCTTAATCTTCTGTTTTGTTGAGCGGGAATTGCTGCATAGCTTTTTCCGGTGGCAGAAGCGGCACGAGCAGGAGGAAATGGGTTTGAATGCATGAATGAGTTTCAGCGAGGAAATTTGATTAGTTTATGCAACCGTTATTTGGTTGCATTTCACCACATATCGACGTAAGATTGGTAAGCTTAAGATAGTTTGCGATGGTTGATGTGCTGGTGTAGTGAAATTCGTGACTCGTGGGTCCTTTCACATTTATTTTCATTTGCCAACACAATTGGTGAGAGAAAATTGAGAACTAATATAAATTCCTTACGATTCCTGGAATAAATAGCTTACACAAACAAACGGTTCATCACAAAGGTTTCATAGGTTTGAAAGGCACAAAAACCTGCACATATGCATTTATTTCGATTGCTTTACGAAGCCCTTTTACAAACGCGTATTGCCAGCGCACGCACGAAACTTTTTTTTCGCCACGTTGCAGTTCCTTCCCCCCCCCCTTTTGGCAAACCGCAGTGAAGAGTAAATACGTGAAGATTTGAGTTTTTGAGCAAAGAGTTTTGTGAAATGGCAAAAGTTTCGTTACCGCTTTGAATTGTGGTGTGCCAAATTTGCATCTGCCGTTTGTGTAGAAAATTGAGCCTTCGGGCACGTACCAATTGATGGGGGAGTGAATATGTCCCGGATTACAGTGCAACACCACTGCCAAACCACAACGCTCAATGGTTGTTTGATATGCGGTTGCATCCGGTTGCAAGTGGGATCGAATGGAATCGCTGAAAAAGTTTTTGTTTGGATGCAAATGCAGTGACAGAAAGGCGGAAGATTTGACGGAACTTGGTTCAATCAATTAATAACAGTGAACAGTGAGTAATGGGTAATGGTAAAGTTTGGGCTGCTGAAACTGTGCACACTTTTACTAATTCAAATTAAATTA
>KZ063971.1:0-26146 GCA_002091835.1 Anopheles maculatus | reverse complement strand
TCGTGTTCTATGCCAGCCGATAAACTGGTTATGCTGTTCATGCCATCTAGCCATCCTGCCCCCCCTTTCCGAGAGTATAGCACGCGTGCGCTTAGAAGGGGGAGGCTTTCATTTCAAGGTCAATCCATTAATCAACGGGCAGTTTTCGGACACCGATGTAGGCGTCGCAGGAGTAAGGCGTGGCGCGGGCCGTGGTTTGGAGCAAATGCTTGGACAAATGTGCGATCGCCACCGGCATCCCGACGGAAGCGAAAGGATAGTGAACTAGTGTTTAAGCACACATTTCCCTATTATCATCATTCACTACTTGAAGAACAAAAATACATTCATGCATGCTGTAAAAGTGTACGTTGTTCGATTTGATCGAGAATTGTGAAGATCACTTTTAGGTTTACAGGAAACCACGCGGACAGCTTGGTCAAACAGGGAATGATCGTGCAGCATAGTTTCTCACAAACATCCTGTACGTCGATCGGACCAAAGTAACAAAAAAAAACTTTGTCCAAAAACCTGTGACACACAAGTTCACACAAGGTTTAACCTCACCAAAGCACCCAGAGGGTTTGCTCGTCCTTCACTAGTCAGCACTCTTTAGCTTAAAGCTTCATTTTGGCAAACGCACACAAAACTGCCACAATTTTTGTCGCGCAAGCCATCCAACCATCCGAAAGAAGCAGTACACACCGAGAGTGAGAGAGCTGCTCTGTCAACCCGTTCTCACCGAGTCGCATGCAAAGACTGACAAAGCGCAAAACGAATTCCTGCGATAGTGCATTTACACCTTACAGGCCGAGAGCTATCTCCCGGCAGCTGTTGTTTTGTTAGCCGTTAGGGGTGCCCCCGACCTAGAACGCTCTTTAAAAACAGGCTTCCGGAGGACGGCAGCATTCAGAAACGGTGCAGCTTTCCACCGGTGCGGGACTCCAGAGAACGTGGCGGGATACTTCGGCCAAACCCGGATCTTGAAATAGGTCGCTGGTACAGAGCAACGAGGCGTGGTTCGGCACTTAGGTTCAGCGTTCGGACAGCTTTGCTGCGGGGTTGAGTGGGCTTTAAAGCAAAGGAAGGTTTAGCGATTCGAGTCCTACGTGCGAGACTTGCAGCATGAGTGCCCTGTGCTTGTCACTTTTATTGGCCTGTCAACCGGTCGTGTTTGCTGGAGGTAATGCTCACTCACTGCAGCCCCCTTGTTCTTTGTGCAGGCGTGCACAGTATTCTTTAACCGTGCGGTCGTTTAAACGGAATATTTTTGGTTTTCGCGCGCGTGTACATTGAATGTTAAAATGCGTTTTGGTATTTTACGCCGTTTCCGATAAATGGAAGCAACCACATTCACACTGGAAAGACACACCGTCATTCCGGGTTAGCATGTAGCTTTACCAAATAATTGTTCCTTTCTTTTTGCTCTGCACAAATAATAAAGTAAGATGAATACGAAAAAAAGGTTTTGCGTGTTAATGAAAAATGTTTAATGATAGATTTGGTGATATGAAGACATTTCCTTATTGTCCACGGAATCTGGTAAATAATGCGCGTCAAAAACCCAATATGTTTCATTAAAAATAAAAATTCTAAACTTTATTTTTCATTCCTTCCACTCCACTCGCTCGTATCGGTCGTATCGCGCGTACAAGTTCGTGTCTAGTGGCCTTCCCATACTGTCCTCTCAGTCACTGTTCACTTTGAATGCTGCTCCCTCACATTTCTTCCCCAGTCGTCTAATGTCTCTCGTCTTTTCAAAAACTGTATGTTACGAGCGTATGTTACCTGCTTCGTTTTCTGTCTGTTCGTTGTTGTTTTGTTTTTGTGTTACCATTTTACTTAGTACCAAACAGTAAATACTACACTAACGTTTATCTCTACATATCCGTATCATAATACATAAAGAAACGCACGTCCCGGTACGCACGTCGACCGACAACCGACGACGTACGACGTGCGTACGAGCGTCCGTCTGGACTAATCTAACTGGATGAATAGAACATGTTGTTAAGACGACAAAAAAGAGGCTCATCAATGAAACGACTCGCTCTATGCTGCACTCGCACACTCGCAAACAGGGAATGCAGGGCTGGATTGCTTGGAAATCGATTCGTAGAGGGTAATGTAATGCGATGATTGCGTTAAAATAGAAACCGTCCGTCCATCCGGTCTACAGGCTCGTTTTAGATTCATTTCGTTTAGTTGGATTATTACTGTTTTAGTTACATATCGGCCGATTGGCAGGGAACGTTAGGGGGGAGCGGGAGGATATTCAGCATGGGAGACATTGAAGATGGCGATCGTTGTTCGGAAAATCGAACCAAACCATGATCGGTATCGATCATCATGCACCGGGTACTCGGAAGACATTTTTAGATATCAAGAGGTGTGGTAAGAGAATTTCCCATTGGGGCTTGTTTGTGGGTGGGTTGGTAAAGTATTGAGTAAAAGTTTTCACGTCCATTAAGCACACGTCCACGTACACATTGTTCCACACGTGTGGCTAACTAACTAAGGCTCGATTGAAGTTTTTTTTTTCTGTTGGACCTAAAGCATCCAACAAATGTCACAACACGAAGCGTGCACGAACTTTTGTCTTTTTGTGGCCGAAACAAACGAAAAAAAAAAAAATAGAATGGAACCAGAACGGTTTCGTGATGGGGCTTTAGATTCCCCGATCTTGTTTCATCATCTTCTTCACTCCAATTCTGGGTCTACTTTCAGCAGCATGAGCATGATGCTGCTTTTAAGCGGTGGAAAAGTTTTACTCAATAGTTGTACGGTCCGTACTGCGATCCGTGGTAGTATGGCTGCGGATAGAGCTGAGGCTGTGGGAAACCACCGTAAGGATAGGGAGGCTGCTTTTGGGGGTACACTGAAACGGGAGAGAGCAGGTTAGCGATGTGAGCGAGGGGAAGGTGGGCACGGTCGGCGAGCGTAGCGTTCGGCGGCTTACCGGGCATCAGATACTGGAGGTTCAGCTGTTCCTCCTTTTCGCGTTCGCCCCGCAGGCAGACGGCCGCACCGGACAGCAGGATCGATGCCAGCAGGCTGCAGGCCACACCGGCCCAGGCCACAATGTACGACCAGTCGTACGACAGACGAGTGTTGTCCCGGAGAACCTGTGGATGCAGCAATGACGAAACGTTTTGTTAGAGCAGTGGAAAAGTTACGCTGGGCATTCGTAAGATTTAAATAGTTAATAGATGTAATAATCCAACTAAACGAAATGAATTATAGAAGTCTGATTAAGTGATAAGGTTTAGCACAGTAAACTGGAATTATAGCCAAGACCGATGCGAAGATGTATGCTTAGTTGTTTTTCATCTCTTCTGTGGCCCTGATGCTTATCTGAATCCTCCGAGTGTATTCATCTGATCGAGTAACGTCAAACGAGGCAAGGTCCTACCAATCTTCTATGACTGACGTTCCCTGTTCAAGACTGAATCATTCGGCATTGCCTCATCTTGGACATATCTTCGTATGACTTTGACAAATAAGACAAAAAAGACTTCGTCAGAAAAGTCTTATTTTAGCTCCGTTATCCTTTGCTTTGATTTGATAGTCCTACTCAAACATAAGTGAGGTTTCAATGAGGCACTTGGTCTATGAAGCAAAACGAGAAATCTATCTGGTTCTAAGTTGCCTCTAAGTTGAGAGCATGTACGTCGCCTTCAGATCGGTTTGTAGCATAAGTCTTAACACTTCTTTATTTGCTTACTTGCTGTCGTCAGAGAAAAACTAGGATAATTTCTTCCTGTCCTTCTAATTTATCGTATTAAAGTAAAGACACTGTACAGAGCTCTTAAAGATTAAAGCTAGTACCCTGAAGTACCTAACGAAGTACCAACTTTGACGCTACGGAGATAAAGCTTACATTAAAACCCTCGAGTGTAATTTCTTTATAGTTCTTATTGCTGATTCTGTTCAAATGAAAATGACAATTTTGGCGACAGTTAAAGCTATATTATGCAAAAGTAATGTCCATTAACACAACACAATACTTACAGTATTCCACTGCTGGTAGTATTCCTCGCCGACGACCTTTTCCTTCTCGAAAAACTCAACCGTGTGCCACAGACCCATCGCACCAGCGGCGAGCAGGCAGGCGGTGAGCATTAGGATGGCGGTAGCCGTAATGGCACCGGCCGAACGCTTCCAGCATCCCGATAGGCCAGTCCAGAAGGCACAGAAAATGACAACGAAGCTGCAAGAAAACGCGGTGGTCAGATGTTGTGATAGCTAAGACGGTTGGTAAGCGTAACACTTACCTCAGGATGAAGGCAGCAATGACGGAACGTGCCAGATGGAGTCGGGTCATGATGTCATCGGTGAACGAGTCCGACTCCTTGTGCTCTTCGTTCGCGGGGAAGTAGTCGATGTTGGAGCAGTGGGTTTCGACCGGCGAAAGATAGATTTGCACTGTTGGGAGGAAAGGAAAATTTCAAGGAAAACCATTAATTTAGATCGAAATACAACTTTCTATAAGACTATCTGTCGGTTACGGACAGAGTAAGTGTGTCAACGTAACAAGCGTCGTGCGTGTATTGTTCCGTTTGTTCGGTTACGTTGCAGTTTGCAGCCGATCGTCGGCCGAACATTTCTAATTTCCGTTCAAAAACTCATTCCGTTTCCGCTTCCCAGACGCCCGCACACTTGCACACCCACGGTTCATCGATTTAAAACGATGCGATCTACACTTAACGGTGGCGCAAAGAAGTGTGAAATGAAAGGTGTACATTTCAGGAACGGGCTGAAAAAGCTGCGTGCATCCCACCGGAATTTGGGTTTGTGATGAAGGGTGTGCACACATGCCGGACCCGAAGGGCGTGCACCAAATCCAGGCCAGGCACGCCAGTCCCGTGTGCCCAATTCACTGGCATGTAGCCACAGACGGAGCCGAAAATTCGAAACGGAACTTCACACCCTTTCGCACCGATTGATTATGGGTGCATTGTATGGCTGGGAAATGTGAAAGATCGGGAGCGATCGTAGCCGGTTTCACGGTGAGATGCAAAATGTGTGCCAATATTGAACGTTAATGCGCGTGCCGCACGTTGTGTCACGCTAGAGATGCAAGTGAAAATAAAGAAATTAGGCGCATTAGAAACAGTTTCTCTTCGCCGTCCCGTTCTCATGTTGCACCGACAGATGCATAAATGAACCATTCCACACACACACTCATAGACGCAGCCAACAACAAAATGCAATGTGCAATTGATGGATGTGAAAGATGACGAGATACGATGCCGTGCGATACACTGTGCACAAAGCGGTCCGCCATTATTATGCGTTCGTTGATCTTGCACCAAATGTCGATCGTTTTTTGCGCTGCGCAAGCCATTGAAACTTTTTCTTCATTGTGTGTGTCGAAAATGTCGATCTTTTCTTTTTCTACCAAAACCCGCCCTCAACATAGAAATGGCAGGCACTTTTGGTAGTATGTGTGTGTGTGTGAGCGCGCGCAAAACCGGTACCGTTGCACTGCTCAAGTAATTGAGCTGCATCCATTGCAGTTGCCGGAGGCCTATAAATCAAATGGTGCAATAAAATAAAACACCCAACCACAGCACTTTCTTTCTGCTGGCCGTGCTTGGCTGTGGTAATGGTAATTTCGGGTAGGATGAACACATACGATGCTGCACAGGCTAGATAGTGATGATTGGCACGAAGAAGAAAGTGAGAGTGCAAGCGATCATCAAGTGATATGAGACGGTACTGTGATTACTAATTTCTGCGCTGCTAGCTCATTTTGCTTAGAGCTATTGCTCACGCGGCCGACCGGTAAATGATGATGAGTAGTATCCGAAATTTCATGCGTATACTTTGTGTGGAATAATTTGTTTGCTGGATCGTTCCGTCAAGCAGCGCTCGATACGTACATTATGGTGTGAGATGTGAGTGAGGGTGAAAATAAATTTCATGATTAGTTTTAATAATACAACACGCATTAAACCCTAAAGAAAATGTTTACTATAGTGAGGGTTTGATTAAATTACAACAAACACGATTGTTGTGAAATGAAATGGCTCCAAAATGGGTTACAAACAATAATTTATAATACATTAATTTGCATAATGTTAGGCGCAATTTGGTAATTTTCTTACATTTGGATGTTAAACTATGTATTCCCATCAAGTTGTTGATTTTTTACCCATCGATTTCAGTTGAATTGTGAACAAAAATTGTTAATTTAAAATTGGGAATTTAATCATTATTGAAAATAAATGAAAAACGTGATCGATGTGATGTCAGAGTTCCTTAGGCGTTATCAAACGCTCGTTATTGTTATTATAAAAACTTTTATTATAATTAGTTTTCAAGAGATGACGGAATGTGTTTATTGAAAAATTGAAATCGACGAGGTGATGAAAAGAGTACACCAGATTCATTAGTCATTCATTAGCAAAGGCAAAAGGGTCAAAGAATAAAGAAAATTTTGTCAGAAAAGGAGAAAGCGAGCATTAAACGATTTGTTCGAATTAAGAAAACGTTTATAGGGTAAAGATGAATTGTAATGAACTTTTAAAATGAACTCGAATAATGAATTAGAATAAAGGACAGTTGGCTTAACACTCGCAAAGCAAACAGACGTGTTCCATACGATTCCTACACTGACGATATCACTACCGGCAAAATTCTCTACACGATTAGAGTAACATATCTGCTACAAATCATGTTTGGACATTATCTACACTCTAGCATTTCCAAGTTGAAGAGCTGACAGCGATGATGCTGATTGGACAGTTTTTTTGCGGAGTCCAAAGAGTGTCATAAACAATGTTCTCGTCAATGACTTTTAGGTTGTAAATGGATACTAGGGCACTATACTGCGTTCGCATATTCTAAGATAGATTGCACAAGAGTTAAATAAAGGGCCATAAAACATCTTGTCTCATAAAAAGGGTCCGCCACAATAAAAGGCATTTGAATGCTCTGGTCACTGTGAAATGTATGTCCTCATTACCTGACAACTTATAGTCAAAGATGATACCGATAAGATTCTTCGTCCAATTTTCGTTACATGTGTACATTTGAGAGTTTCAACACGTATTGCTGTAATAATTTAGAACCATTTCAGATAAATACTACTTAAATTTTTCGAACTGGACCGATATTTAGAAGGTTAACTAAAGAAAAAATAAATGCTTTTTAGTAGTGTTGTGCTTAATGAATCTTATCAAAAGAGTCATTCATATGAATCTTCAGTGAAGAGTCATTCAATTCATGAGTCGACTCCAAAAAGAAATGAATGAATCACCAAAGATTTATGAATCCTCAAACATTCATGAATCCTCATATATTCATGAATCCTCAAAGATTCATGACTTTGCTCATTCTCTACGCTGCTTGACTTAAACTTTTACGCGAGCGGGCGAGGGAGAGGTGCAAAGGCCTCTTGCGAGGCCCTCTTTGGACCGGGATTTGGGCCAGAGGGGAGGGAGGGGGCGAGACCTCGAGTGGCCGCTCCTTTCGCACCTAGGTTGATCCGCCACTCGTTCGATCAATTCGTAGATCATGAATCTTTGACGATTTATGAATATTTGATGATTCATGAATCTTTGGAGATTCATGAATCTTTGGGGATTCATGAATCTTTATAAATGAGATTCAGAGTCATTCTTTCAGTTCAAAAATTCAGTCAGATTCATGAATCTGAATCAGATTTACCCAGCACTACTTTTTAGCATTAAACGCAATTCTGAAAATATTTAATTTTCAAGCCACTAACTATACAAATGTTCCAATGCTGTGATGAATCTCCGACCACCAAGCAAAACAAACCGATTTTTTTTTATTCTTCCACCACCCTGCTGCGGTATTTGCACACCTTGAAATGATCTGCAAGCAAAAAACAACAAAATTGCACCAAACTTGAGAAAAACAAATTCGGTCAACCTAACGAACCGCAACATCGCACTCATAAATATGCTGTCACCGTTATGAAGGGGAAGAAAACGCGCAACGTGACGCGATTTACAACGGAACCGACCTACTCACCGTTCGCATCACGATCCAAAGCCAAACAACCATCGCCTCCCTCATCCATCCAATCCTTCCACATCTTCCTCCCCGGCCATGCCGACGATCATCATGACTCAATCGCAATCGCTAACCTTCAAAACAATAAGCTTACTAATGCCGGTCAAACCATGGCGAATGGAAATGCTACCCAATCGGTACACTTACACCCCTGTACCTGGTGCTGGTAGACGCCGGGATCGTCCGTATCAAACGTAACGCCACAAAGGTTCACGCTAGCTGGATCCGACAGCCACAACCACAATTACGCAAACCACGTGTACGTGTGTTGGTGGATGCGTTTGGGGTGCTTCTTTTTCTTGCTCCTTTGCGCATCAGCAATGAGCCACATGTAGCAAGCGTTTCGGACATTGGGCACTCGAAATCAAATGGCGCCCATCTGTGTTGAAGCGCGTGTGTGTGTGTGTGTATGAATGTGGGTAGATGTTGAAAAACCTTCTCCAAGCTGGTGCCAAAAATAAGGTACACTCGAAAAATGGCAAAAGTATTTACTATTATTTTTTTTATTTTGAGCGCAACACACACTTTGTGCGGATGACACGTACGCGTATGAGTGATGAGGCAAACGGAGAGCAAAAGAAGAACATTAACAGGCAAGGACAAAACGGCAATCGAACGATTGATAAGTTTTCCGCAAACGAACTGTGCATTCGATGCTGGCACCGGACCCCAAACCATACCGTACGCGTTTGATGTGAAGGACACCGGATAACAAGTTGCAATCTCGTGTTGGTCGAATTTTAAATCGGTTACATCAGTTTCATCAGTTGCTATTTTTAACATCCACCGGCGATGAGGTCACCGGGCAAAGCTTGCGACGACGATGACATTAATTGAAATCGTTCGTTCGCTATCCCAATAATTAAATCGGCAATTAAATCAGCACAATCCGCTCGGACGACAGACGTAAATGGCGAAATGTAAACAACGACAGTTCAAATGTCATTTGACAGCAGACAGCAGTTTAGTGGATCGTAGTAGGTGCGTTTCTAGGTTGGATCTCAAACAGAAGAACAGTAGTTGTTGATTGTGTTGGTTTTTGAAGCCTTCCTAATCTTCACCATTGTCTTTTCGTCCGACACATGCCAAAGCTTAATTAAGCAGGTTAATTAACTGCAAAGTTTGTTGTTTGAAATGAACTGTTTGTTGCAAAATTTACCGCAAGCAATTCACACATACTCTCTCGCCCACATAAACAGACAGATTTTCCGCTCCACCAAACGAGAGTAAAAGGTGCAAAATGGTGCCCAGACAGTTTAGATGCGAAAACAGTTTGCAACTCAACCCTCTCGCTGTACGGTTTATGTATGATTTATTCCCCCATTTTGTATCGGCAGCAATGTAGTTTTTCCTCCATTTTAGGCCACCATCCCCCGTTCAAGCTCCACTTCGTGTAATAAGGTATCCCGTTCTGATGGTGCAGAAATTCGTTTGCTTCGTGCAAACTGTGCTGTAGCTTATTTTACGAACCCAACATCGATGAATTTATGCTGGCAGTAGCGCCAAAGTGTGTGTGTGCGTTTTTTCTCTTCATTTCATTTCATTGAGAAAATGCTGGCCATCACAGCAAAACAGTTTCCGTCCGCAGTGCCCGCAACACTTTCAGCGCGCTTTGGTCGACCTAAATCTTCGCTGCCCTGATCGTAGACCACCGTTTGATGGCTCCGTTTGGCACCATTTTGTGGTTGACTTTGGGTAAATGAAGCAGCAAAAAACAAATGAAAAACAAACGCGCTATGAATGAAAAACATTGCCGTTAGACGAAGATCGAGATTAAGATTTTGGAACGTCGCTGCGGATCGAGTGTCGTCGAATAGCGTCGATCATCAATCATGTTGATTCTGTCACAGCAGCATGGATTTGATTTGTTCCGATCCGATGAAAACCGTTTTTGCCAAACATGGATGCCGTAAAATGATAAATGGTTTTTGAAACACTTATGGGAAAGTTTTGATTTTAATCTTCTTCGCTGTAGTATTAGGGGTGAGAAAGGCTTTGCACTTACAGAATAACAGAACACGGGACACGCTTTTTCACTTTTTCAAAAGATAATTTTTAATTTCAGTTAGATTAATAGCGTTCGATATCAAGAATGTTGGTGGCAAATTACTATCCTGCAGCAAATGAATAAGTAACTAGCAAAGCGTTACTTCGCTCAGCAGAAATAGGTTCTTTTTCTAACATACATTATTTATAGAAATTAGTGCGATCATGATAAGCAACTTCTCTGTTCTCTACTCTTTTTCTATAATACCTTTCGTCATTCCTTTTTTTGCCAAGAATGAGAAGCTTAAAAAAGTGAAGTATATTCTACTAAAAAAGCGAAGACGAAGCCTCGAATCTAATCACACAGATAGACCCCGCCTTTCGACCGCCCCCAAGTTTAAAAATAATTTCCTTTCTTTCTTTTAAACCGAAATTTCGCCTTCCTGGGCTCTTGACCAGCGCGAGAACTTTAATAACATTGGCGGACTAGAACATTACCAAAACAAAAATTGATCTTGAAACACCCGAAAGAAAGGCAAGATTAAAGCAAAAGAAAGAAGGAGGTTAAAATTCAATTAATACTACCCACTTTTACCGTACCGAATTTGCCGCTTGTTTTCGCGTACCATCTCTCCGGTGGGGAGAGAATGAAAAGCCGACTAGGAGGAGATTCTTAGGCCGGTGAAGAAACTCATTAATTGCGCATAAAATTGAGTAAGAGTGAGTTCCGGACGGCTAACGAAAGCCTGCCACAAGCAATTCCATTCAGTTCGCTTCCACGATGCTTCTGCTGCTTTTTGTACTGGTCGCTTTTTATCACGAATTTGTGCTGGTTATAAGATGATTTCCCGCTTCCTAAAACCGTCCTCGATGGGCCCCTTTCCTACCTACGTCCATTTTACGTAATCGCGCTTTTCGCTGGCTAGCTTTTCGGACGGTCAGGTTTGGGCCGCTGTTGCCGTTCAAGTGAAACCGTGTAATGAGGTGAAGAGAAAAAAGTATACACACTCGTACACACACAACGTGCCATATTTTTTCCTTGCTTCAGTTAACGCTGGCAAGCAAAAATCAATCTTGTTTAACTGGTACCGCCAAACGGGCAGAGGGCAATGTCTTTAAGGAAAATTGTTCCTGCTGGCTCATTTCGCCCCGAGACGCCCGAAGAGATGGTTGGCCGTGCGCGCAGGGGGAGATGGATGGTGCATACGATGACCTAACGTGATCCCTTTCCCCATTCGAAAGTGATCGTTCCAAGCGGATAAAGCGAGAACGAGCGAGACTCGTTACAAAATCGAAGAAAGCATAACTTGTGGCATGAATGTGGATACTGAACCGCAGTCGATCATTTAACGATCTTCCTGTACGGCCCTACACGGTACGTCTGGTGCCAAACGTCTGATGCTTGTTTGCCGGCAGGAACCACACACTATCATCGAATTTTCACCGAATGTTACGGTGCGGCAACCTAGCAGGAATTAGAAATCGCTAACTGTGCAAAAATCCGACAAGAATCCGCAACGCAACGGTGGCTATAATTACTGGCACTGCGGCATAACGAGATGGAGAGAAATATCGATTTTCAACCCGTCTAGCCGTCTTTTATGTTGTGCCGCAAAAGCCTGTACGCTGTGTCCGAACTGGTGTGACGGGTTTGACGTTGACCATCCCTTAAAAAGGACCCCGATCTGCGAGACGCGGTCAGTGAAGCATAATTTCTCGCACCAAATTTCACTTTACGACAAGCGCAACCATAAAGCGCTTACAGCCACCATCGGAAAGGTGAAAATTGTGTGGTGTTGAAAACGAAAAATTGCACCCTTCTTCTTGTTGGTGGTTGCACTTTTCTATTTTGCCCCTTTTTGCCCCGCGGCTCCGGTTGCGTCAAAACCGGCTTCGATTTGTTTCGACCTACGCTCAACTTCTACCCGCCCGCCATCAACGGCGTACCAATCCCGAGAGCGCTGACAGAGAACTTTGCATTCTTGGCACACCACCATCTGGAATTAGGCACTTTCTACGGGCACAACCGGTCGCGTTGCTGCGTTGGTATCCTGTGCTGCACACGACACAAACTTTGCACAAGCACATCCACATACACACGGTCCTTCTAATCCCCATTTTGCCTTTCGCTTCGACGCGCTGTTCACGAAGCATTCACGAGCGTAGTGTGCGAGGGTAACGCCCAATTTAGTGGCTATTAGCATCTTTCTCTCCTGCAAGCAGCGAAGATGCGCTTTTCAGCCATAAAATGCGATGCTAAAAGATGGTAATTGTTGTACACATTTACGGATCGCGCCGGAAAAGTGTCTGCAAAGTGGTTGAGCCTTCGAAGAAAATGAAAGGTTTTTTTTGTTTTGGGGAAGGAAAACGATTTCCGACCTAAGCTGACAATCACAAATTATGGATACAACGAGCGCACGGAAAAGAAACAGATTCTCGGTATTATTTCACGAAAGGCCATTGTGTTGAACGATCAAGGACGACGGAAAGCTCGTTTGCAGCGGAAAGCCCCCTGTTCAAATAAATGTTCCGTGAGAACGTTTTCTGCGGCTTGGTGTGGAAACCAAATCTTATCCCAAGGCGCACATATTTGGCAGCATTTTCGATTGTTCTTATATATCGAACAAAACGCCCAATTTCTTAAGTCAAAAAACAAATGTAAGAAGACAGAAAAAAACACATCCCGGAAAAGCTCAAAGCAGTAAACATCCTGCGATCAAGAGCAGCACAGGTTCGATCGAAGCCGATGTGTAATAAAACCCATCGGCCGTCGTTCTCACCCAATTCTCGGGTGCTTCTCATTCAGGAACAATTAATTCAAATTTCCAGGAAACGTTCAGCGAAGCAATTTCAGCCTCACAGCCACCAGCAAAAATGCCAGTAGCGTCTTTTCGGTAGACATTCAGAAACACATTTGGAATGATGCTGCTCGTCAGCAGAGAATACATTAGCGTTCGTTTTGTGGTTGTGTTTTCGGTGTCGGTGGATGGCTGACGAAAAAAAGCAGAACGGTGAGAATCTAGCACCAAGAGTACACGGCGCAAACATCAACACAATGCACGCGGGCAGCATCCGCATTACGCCTTGTGAATGGATGGAAAACTCACCCCAATCGCAGCCACCGTTTGCTAGTTTCAAAGCAAAGTAGGCAATGAAAACGTCACTGTAGATCGAATGCGCTCTGCCTCGATGTGTGTGCGATTGTAACCGCCGAACAAAAGACTTCGAAGGCCAACCCACGGCATCAAGCGACGAACCTCGTCAAGTCTCGAATTAAAGTTTTTTGTTTGTTTGTTGTATTTTTGGTGCTTTTCCTTCTCGTTTGCTTCTTATTGATCTCCATTTCCTTCACGGTGTGGAGTATTTTAAGATTGAAAGCTTCAATCGATTGCTACCGGTGTGTGTGTGAGCGCATCGATTATTTGCTACCGCTTCGCTTTCCGGCCACGAAAATCTACTACTCATTCACGTTTAAAAAAAAAACAAGCGACGATCATCCAAAGCGATCTTGCTGAATTATTGTATTTTTTTTTAATGGGTTTTAACACACGTTTGGAGCTACGATTGAAAAGAAACCCAAAAACAAATGATGGTTCAATTCTTGGACGGCATTCGAAGCTTACCGGATGATGCTGGAGGACGCTCCTTCGGGTAGCAGTACCGGAACAGGCCACGTGTCCGCGTGTAGTAGATGAGTCGGTTGTTGAAGCTATCGGTCAGTGCGGCGGCGTCCGGATGTTTTGCAATAAAATTCTGCAACACAAAGCAAAAGAAAGGGATACAAATGAAAAAAAGCTGTATAACAGGTGAGAAGAAACAAAAAACACACACAAACCCCCCACAAGAGCCTGCAGCGATAAGAGATGAAAATGAAAGTTTCACGATTGATGGGTGATTTATTTCTTGTGTCGTTGTTTGTGCCGTTCCTTTTTCATCGTAAGTAGTTTTATTGGGCCATCGTGCTTATTGGATGGTCTGGGCAAAACATAAAAGGTGATGTGAAAGAAGTCTTCTTTCGCCACTTCACCGCGTACCTACGCACACAAATTGATCGTACGTTCGCCATTGATGGTTATGTCCTTTCCCACTAATCACAAGGTTCATCTCCCGGACGTTTGCGATTTGCGCAAAAATGGAGGCCATATTAAACGTGAAGAGAGAGTGATAGGGTATGAAATTGAAGCAAAACAATCGCAGCTCCATTCAACGGATCCACCAAAAGCACTTGATATGGCACGAGCGGCACTTGTGAAAGTGGGATGGTGGATCGCTCGAGTGCCAGAAGAAGACGCATGGACACTCACACACACACGCATGGAGCAATCTCATCCGCTCGAAACGATTACCCACCATTGCGGACGGGTTTTCCGCCTGAAGCCATCAATCAGCACCGAACCGAACGGCGATCGTGAACAGGATTGGTGAGCGAGATCGGATCGGAAAGCTTCAAGAGCAACACACACACACGCCGCTACGAGCGGCTTATGAATGTCGGCCATGATGATGATGATGCCGCTGCTAGTGCTACTAGTATTAATGGAAAAAAAGTGTAATGCTAGAAATTGAAGCACACTGCCAGACACAAACACGCACACACACACACACGAAAAAAAAAACACCAACACCATCGTTTTTTTTTTCGATTCGACTTATACGGATTTCCATCGTCGCATCCGAGCGCAAATAAATAGATCAGACGGTCGATGCACATGCACCAAAAGGTTACTGAACTGAGGCGAGCTTTGGCGGCGTCTCGCTCGGTGCAAGCTGCAACGGCGATCGTGCGCCTGTTTGCTTGCCACCATTTCTACACCTAGCCGTTTGTGGAGCGCGTTACATCTTGGTTGGAGAATCACTCAACCCAACCATCCAGTCTATTCCCAGTGTGTTTGTGTGTGGTCTGCATCCCGAACACTTGTTCTCTTCGGCTTCCCACCTGCAAACGGTCAACCCGGTAATAACTGTGCTACGAAGCTTTTCCATCGCTTACACGTGCAGATTAATTCTGCTGCAGTACCGAAAGGCTCGAAGGCGATAATTACCACCCAGCTCGTTCGAGTGTGTGTGTGGTTTAATTACGTGAAGTAACAACCACAAGTGTGTTGTTTTAATAGAATCTTCTTGGCTCATTTCTTTTTTCCATTGGACTTATCAAACACGTGTCTGGTGTACGGGTAGACTGGTGAGCATACGAAGGAAAACAAACGTAACTGACACGATCTAGATGTAATTATGGTTTAGGGCTGCTCCGTAAAAGCTACAGTTAGTAGTGGGAAGGGTGTGATGCCTTGTACTTGACATTGGCATTTGAAAGGGTGTTTGGTGCGTTATAAACTGAATATGCTGTCAGGGGGCGAGCATCCATGGCGTTTGCTCTTGAGCAAAAAGTAAGCCTATCTGAGATGACGGTTAGAAAAATATATCTACAAAAAATTCACAGCTAGAGTCTGTCTTTGTAACGTTCAGTTGATATGCCGAAAGCGAATGCATTCGGAACAGTTTTAGGGTCGTATCGATCTACACTAGAACGGAGCTGAACAATACGGAGTGTGTCGCTAGTCTTACGCGGTCTAGATGACCAGCAATCAAACTCCGGCAAACAAAAACCTTCTTATGAAGAATTATATATTTATTTATTTATCCATTATTACGGCATGGTGCCGTATTGTCTTATGAAGAATTGCTATTGCTCAAAAGAAGAGTTTTTAACAGCTTCCCTATAAAATCTGTCAAAAACTTTCTTTTGCAGCTGCTTAGAAGTCTAGTAATAGGGTTTTTGATTGTATGCTTGCTTGAAATGCATGTTTTTCAACCAAAAACAGCCATTTTATCAGAGACATAAATCATCCGAGACATAATAATAAAGATTTTAACGGAAAATACTAAAAGTGAGGTAGAAAAAAAGGAACACTTTTGATGCATTTAGCACATTTTTCGTAGTGGAACTTTACAATTTTCAGTGTGTTTTTACGGGGCATCACGGCGATTCTTAGCGCTTTCCTATGGGCTTTTGACGTCGTTCCAAGTATTTTTGTTTGATTTTAAGATTTTTTTACACGTTCCCATATATTTTTAGGTGTTCTGGCTATTTAATTCGATTTGTAACGTTACAACTTGAAACAAATTTCTCACATAAAACTTTATTAGCACTGTAGAGTTGCACATAAATAAGTATATAAGTATATGAGGAAAGAAATTTGCACAACATTTTCATGAAGGTGCAAGACTAAGTAGTGTATTAAATTGACGTCCAAGTGCAACTGCTCGAACTGCGTTCCTTTAAACAAGACTATTTATCATTTTCCTACAGTATTTTCCTACATTCGGCGAATATTTACGATTTAAAAATCGTTCAAAAATATCAACATTTTATGTACGGAAACATATTTTTATATCACTTTAGTTTCGCGCTCTTGGCACCTTATGGTTTTTGAGCAAAATTGATTGATGCAGTTCTTTGCTAACACCTGTAATATTTGCTGCTATAATATTTAACCTTCAAAAAACAAAAACTCCAGAATATCTTACAAACCACCCAAATCGTTCACTCAATATAGAAGCGAACCTCGATTGCGAAAGTACAATAGCAGAGACAGCCTTTGCACAATGTTTTCCGCACCAAGGTGTTAAAAAAAAACCAGCTCACCGTCGTTCATTCATTCGCATGCCACACTTGGGCAAGCTTTACGGCACGAGAATGAGCTGCCAGACAGCCAGCTATTTACATTTGCCAACCACACACAGCCACGAGTTGTATATGCAAAGAAAATAAACATCTGAAACGCATGGTTCACGCACTTTTTTTGTTTTGAGCTCAAGTGGCTCAAACTGTACATTCAAATGTATCTCTTTTTTTTATCGTTCGTTTGTGTTAACGGACCCCTTTTTCTACCGACTCGGGTCTCACAAAGAACCTTCGGAGACCGTTCTGCTGTCGTCGTGCATTCCAACACTTGGCCCAAGCCCACACAGATGAAGTAACTCCACTTGAACGAAAAGAAGCGAACGCGCACGGTAAACGATTCCAATTGCACTGAAGAAAAAGGCATGAGAGAGAGAGCGAGCGAGAAACACACAAATGTTGGCAGGCCAATTCTTGGCAAACGAATTGGGTTGGAAGAATGCGGGACCAGATTGGCTTCGAGATGTGATGGGGAGCTCGATGTTGTGGGGTTTGTTTTTTCGTCGTGATATTTGCTGGTGCGATTAGCAGCTGGGAACAGTGTGTGCCTTAGTCTTAGAAGCTTTCCGATTTTGACATTCCAATTTTCTAGTCGCAAGTCGTACTGACAAGGGCATGTTTTTTTTAACGTGTCCGTGTGTGTGTGTGTGTGTGTGTGTGTGTGAGTATGTATGCTAATAACCGTTCTATGATCACTCACGATCACTGCACACGTGTTGCTAGGCACACAGCTGAACCATCGGCAGAATGTGTGATACGTGATTGTACAAACCGGAGCAGCACACATGTCTGCACTACTGTGTGCTTGTTATGTTGCTAAAAGCCAATTCCAGCCCATACTCCGTTAGATGGAGCGACAAGCAGCAAGCAAGATCAACCAAGAACCAAGAAAAGACACAAACGCGCTCGCCCGTTCCTGCGTGAAGAGAAATGGTGAAAGAGAACCGAGAGCGACACGCAAACAGGTACGCGCGGCTGTGTTGATGGCGAGTTTACCAGGGAAAAGAAGGGAAAAGGAATGTCCGGGGAACCGAAGGAAAAGTGGAAAAACAACTTGTGGACTACATTTTTTGCTGTGTGTGTCTGGCCAGAGGTTGTATGTTTTGTGTGTTGTTTCTTTTCTCGCCATCACTGTTTTTTTTGCTGGAAGGCGCAACTCCTGCTTGCTCGTGTACGCGTCGAAGCGAAAGGCAAAATGGGGATTAGAAGGACCGTGTGTATGTGGATGTGCTTGTGCAAAGTTTGTGTCGTGTGCAGCACAGGATACCAACGCAGCAACGCGACCGGTTGTGCCCGTAGAAAGTGCCTAATTCCAGATGGTGGTGTGCCAAGAATGCAAAGTTCTCTGTCAGCGCTCTCGGGATTGGTACGCCGTTGATGGCGGGCGGGTAGAAGTTGAGCGTAGGTCGAAACAAATCGAAGCCGGTTTTGACGCAACCGGAGCCGCGGGTACATATGGTTGGCATACCGACAGTACTGTCTGCTTTACATACGAACGCGTTTTCGGTAGCTAGAAAGTGGATTGCTTTAATCATTCAGCATATCCGAACTGAACGATCATAATGCCACGACACGAATCAATCGAAAGAAAGCTGGTTTGGAATTTGGTTACAGGAGCTACAGCTGCGCGGTGACATCTTTTATTGAACGGTTGTTGGCTGGTGCCTTTGCCAGGTTTGTGTGTCCCAAGCCCATCACATTCCAGCCCGATTCATTTGTATGCAAATCGATCGTGTCGGGTTGCTTTCGTCGAGCGGTGCAGCGCGCTCACCTGTGAGTAGGTAGAAAAGCCTAAAATCTACATCATACTGCACGTTTGAAATGGACAAAGCTGAAGTGCTAACGCTTGTCCACACTTGCAGCTACTTCAAGAAGAGAAACATAAACAGTTCGGGTAGCAACTGAGTTTCAAGTTGTTTAATTAACCAGCTGGAAGTTGAAAAAGCGTGTGTCGGAAATAACATCAGGGCAATGTTTGGCCGTATCGTATTGTTTAATGTTTTGAGGGTAGGAATTTTCGGTGCACCCGGTGTCAGGCGTCAAGGCCAGACACGACCTGGCATCACTGCTGCTGGTGATCATGAAAAAAAACGGAGCTGTTATTATTATTCATCCGTTCTCATGGCGTTGCGGATGATTGCTTGAATAAGCTGTTTCTTTTAAACATGGCACATAGCAAAGCTCACGAAACGGTTGACCGTTCCGGCTTGACTTGTCAAGAGTCAAGGCATTGTGCTAAAGACATAATTGGATTTTTTGCACTTCATTGTTGTTGATGAGGTGAAAAGATCTTTTTTTTTTTGTTGGAGAGAAATATTATATCGGTCTATTTTATTTTTAACAATTCTATCTTCATTCTCAAAAACATAAAGAGGACACACTAAAAACTGACCACCACACAAACGAACACACACGATCGCGTAGTGTTTCGTGCAAGAGTAGAAAGTTTTGCAGTTGCACTTTCCATCGCATCGTACGGTTTGTCGCTTGTTGTCGCGTACAAGTCTCCATGTCACCGCACATCAGTTAAGCGCAAAGGCAGCTTATTGTTTATGCCTAGGCCCAACCTAAACATCGTGCCCGGACGGTGTGCCGTGCCATTTTGATATGTACGAAACCCGCCACCCAAATCTCCCTAAACAACGGCCAAACCAGCGCGAAGATGTGATGCAAAAGAGGGTTTACAAAGAAAGAAAGCGATATGCCCACCGCTGGCACGTATGTCTGTGCGTCCCGTACCTGTATGTTGGTCCGCTTCACTTCATAGCTCTGCCAGTTGTCTGTGGAGAAGGCGATTGCCAACAGGGCAACGGCGATGATGGCGGATATCGTCGCGAGCGACAGCGTTACCGCACTGCAGGGCATCTTGGAGGGTTTGGCGTTTGGCTCTCCGCTTGTTGTTCTCTCTCGCTGGTGGATGATGATGATGATGGTGATGCTGCCCGAGGCTTCTTAGGGCTTGTGATGCTGGCAAACGATCGTCGATACGCACACAAACGCGCCACACTGGGCCACTGGGAGGGTGCGCGCAAATAATAAAACAAACCCGCACAAGCTCGGCTTTCCTCCGTTAGATGACGCTTGCTCGATTACACATACACACGCTCGCACACCGTGGGTATCGGGTTCGTCTCTGTTGCCAGTGTGGTGTGAAGATCGCACACTAAGAATGCAACGTTGGCACGCTGGCACGGAAGCAGTTGATCTCGGCTTTATCCTGCACGTCGCCTAATGGGCACATTCCTGTCGGCTCTATGGGTATGTCAGCAAACACACACACACACACACACACACATGCACTCACACTCACAAGCGGGATATTAACACACACACGCACTCACCACACCAACCACTACAAAAAGGATGCGATGATCGAGAAGGATGCTCGCTGGCTTTCTTTCAATCCTTCTACGTACGCACGCTGGTACGCTTACGAGCCCGAAACTCTAAACGGCCTCAATCACTTCCAAAGTGCTTATCCGGAGATCGATTTCCGTTCCGTGGGCACCAGATAAACTAGATCACTGTGGAACGAACCGCTCGTAGAAGAAGAAGGAACAAAAAAAAACAATACGCACCACGCCAAAGCCACACTTGCCTGAGCTGAGCACGGAGCGCATATAAACACACCGAACACACACGATCGCACACACTTGCACACTCGCACAAACGGATGATGATGGTGGATAATGATCGCAAAAAGGTGAAACACTGGCACTGCTTGAAGCTGTTCAGTCCGACATCTTTGACCACTGCTGCACGACTGAGAGTAGTACGGCGGGCACGTACGGGCTTCGAACGCGACAGAGTTTCTCCTCGTGTACGTCTTTTGCTGTGTTTGCGGGGTGAGATGTGTCCTGCTTCCACTACACTTCACCCGCAGTTGCGGCAGGTTTGTCAAACATGGCCGATCGCGATCGGTGTTGGGAGTGTATCTTTCCTTATGCTTTTGTCTAGTGAGAATAATTAGGAAAGTGGGTGGATAGGTGGATGGATTATACATTTTTGACATTTTGTGAAAAATAAAAACTGTATCTATTATACATCAAAGTATTTTGGGTTTTTAAATTAAAATGATTTTCACAAATATATAATAAATTTTACGTAAGTAAATGTATCTTTTAAGCTTTTAGTGGTTTCTACTCACTTGCAACCTATCTTTAATAGGTTAGAAATATAAAGATCGGCCATCACTGGTACCTGTACGGTGCCTGCTAACACCAACACCTGTGCGGGCCTTCGACACACAGGTTCAACGTCTCAAGAAACTTCTCACGAAACCACACAGTCGTTGGACTGCTTCTCTCTCACGCTCTTTGCACAGCGGTCCGTTCCTTGCTTCTCCGGCAACGTACATACGCACGTACGGGAAACGGGCACACAACTGCACAACACCCATACCACCGCATGTATCGCAAGCACGACCATCCCTCGGCCGAGAGCCATAAAATACGGGGACAGAAGCGAAAGAAGATTCAATTTAAAAGCAACTGGGCGAACGAAAAAAAAAACCCCTTTCCAGAGGAATGTGGGCTTCCCGTTTTCTCGCGCACATACACTCTCTCACTCACATTCACACACACACACATACGTATATGCTTCGTTCGCGATCAACCCTGGGCATGTTCGCTAACGTTTTGCTACCCCGTTGTGGAACGCCGAGATGGGAGAGATTACAGATGAATAATTTCTTATCGGTGCGTGGCAGGGAACACGGGTTTCTTCGCGGTGCAAGGAACCTTACCCAGCTGACCGGTGGCGCACGAATCACCTGCAGTAACCGGAATGCAAAAGAGGACTCGCCGTCGGGGAACAAAACGGGTAGCCCCAGTGTACACAGGTAGACTCGCGGAAAGGTGAAATCATCTTTTGGCACCGATTTACGATCAAGCAATTGCACTGCCGTGGTGTTTTGGTATTACAGCAGGAAATCTTGGGCAAGCATGGACACGTATCATGAAGCCATTTCGGGTCGGGGTTTTCGTAAATGTTGGTACGAGGTGTACGAAGCTAACGTGCTAGAATCCTTGGTTTATTAATTAACATCCTCTGGCGAACGTGGTACACCTGGCCGTTTCGGGTATTTATGGTTGATAGTAACTTTAATACTGTAATAAATTTGTTTTAAGTTATTCCTTTGATGAATGGCTTTTCGGACGGTCAGGTTCGGCCGCTGTTGCCGTTCAAGTGAAACCGTGTAGTGAGGTGAAGCGAAAAAAAAACGTACACATACACACACTCGTACATACACACACACACACACAACGTGCCATATTTTTTCCTTGCTTCAGTTAACGCTGGCAAGCAAAAATCAATCTTGTTTAACTGGTACTGCCAAACGGGCAGAGGGCAATGTCTTTAAGGAAAATTGTTCCTGCTGGCTCATTTCACCCCGAGACGCCCGAAGAGATGGTTGGCCGTGCGCGCAGGGGGAGATGGATGGTGCATACGATGACCTAACGTGATCCCTTTCGCCATTCGAAAGTGATCGTTCCAAGTGGATAAAGCGAGAACGAGCGAGACTCGTTACAAAATCGAAGAAAGCATAACTTGTGGCATGAATGTGGATACTGAACCGCAGTCGATCATTTAACGATCTTCCTGTACGGCCCTACACGGTACGTCTGGTGCCAAACGTCTGATGCTTGTTTGCCGGCAGGAACCACACACTATCATCGAATTTTCACCGAATGTTACGGTGCGGCAACCTAGCAGGAATTAGAAATCGCTAACTGTGCAAAAATCCAACAAGAATCCGCAACGCCACGGTGGCTATAATTACTGGCACTGCGGCATAACGAGATGGAGAGAAATATCGATTTTCAACCCGTCTAGCCGTCTTTTATGTTGTGCCGCAAAAGCCTGTACGCTGTGTCCGAACTGGTGTGACGGGTTTGACGTTGACCATCCCTTAAAAAGGACCCCGATCTGCGAGACGCGGTCAGTGAAGCATAATTTCTCGCACCAAATTTCACTTTACGACAAGCGCAACCATAAAGCGCTTACAGCCACCATCGGAAAGGTGAAAATTGTGTGGTGTTGAAAACGAAAAATTGCACCCTTCTTCTTGTTGGTGGTTGCACTTTTCTATTTTGCCCCTTTTTGCCCCGCCGGGACGGTGTTAAAGGTTTATGTTTTTATTCCATTTCGAATAAAATTTACCATTTTTTTTCCCATGGGAAGAAACTGGGTGGGTTTTTCCATTCCAGTCGGTGTGTTATGTTGGCGGAGACTGGCAGGCGGCGTGTACCTGCCACAAAAGCAAACAGAAACAGAACAAACAACCGTTTCCACCGTTCGGAATACTTTAATGCCCCGGGGACTGTTCACGAAGCATTCACGAGCGTAGTGTGCGAGGGTAACGCCCAATTTAGTAGCTATTAGCATCTTTCTCTCCTGCAAGCTGCGATGATGCGCTTTTCAGCCATAAAATGCGATGCTAAAAGATGGTAATTGTTGTACACATTTACGGATCGCGCCGGAAAAGTGTCTGCAAAGTGGTTGAGCCTTCGAAGAAAATGAAAGGTTTTTTTTGTTTTGGGGAAGGAAAACGATTTCCGACCTAAGCTGACAATCACAAATTATGGATACAACGAGCGCACGGAAAAGAAACAGATTCTGGGCATTATTTCACGAAAGGCCATTGTGTTGAACGATCAAGGACGACGGAAAGCTCGTTTGCAGCGGAAAGCCTCCGTTCAAATAAATGTTCCGTGAGAACGTTTTACTGCGGCTTGGTGTGGAAACCTAATCTTATCCCAAGGCGCACAAATTTGGCAGCATTTTCGATTGTTCTTATATATCGAACAAAACGCCCAATTTCTTAAGTCAAAAAACAAATGTAAGAAGACAGAAAAAAACACATCCCGGAAAAGCTCAAAGCAGTAAACATCCTGTGATCAAGAGCAGCACAGGTTCGATCGAAGCCGATGTGTAATAAAACCCGTCGGCCGTCGTTCTCACCCAATTCTCGGGTGCTTCTCATTCAGGAACAATTAATTCAAATTTCCAGGAAACGTTCAGCGAAGCAATTTCAGCCTCACAGCCACCAGGCAAACATGCCAGTAGCGTCTTTTCGGTAGACATTCAGAAACACATTTGGAATGATGCTGCTCGTCAGCAGAGAATACATTAGCGTTCGTTTTGTGGTTGTGTTTTCGGTGTCGGTGGATGGCTGACGAAAAAAAGCAGAACGGTGAGAATCTAGCACCAAGAGTACACGGCGCAAACATCAACACAATGCACGCGGGCAGCATCCGCATTACGCCTTGTGAATGGATGGAAAACTCACCCCAATCGCAGCCACCGTTTGCTAGTTTCAAAGCAAAGTAGGCAATGAAAACGTCACTGTAGATCGAATGCGCTCTGCCTCGATGTGTGTGCGATTGTAACCGCCGAACAAAAGACTTCGAAGGCCAACCCACGGCATCAAGCGACGAACCTCGTCAAGTCTCGAATTAAAGTTTTTTGTTTGTTTGTTGTATTTTTGGTGCTTTTCCTTCTCGTTTGCTTCTTATTGATCTCCATTTCCTTCACGGTGTGGAGTATTTTAAGATTGAAAGCTTCAATCGATTGCTACCGGTGTGTGTGTGAGCGCATCGATTATTTGCTACCGCTTCGCTTTCCGGCCACGAAAATCTACTACTCATTCACGTTTAAAAAAAAAACAAGCGACGATCATCCAAAGCGATCTTGCTGAATTATTGTATTTTGTTTAATGAGTTTTAACGCACGTTTGGAGCTACGAATGAAAAAAAAAAACCCAAAAATAAATGGTTCAATTCTTGGACGGCATTCGAAGCTTACCGGATGATGCTGGAGGACGCTCCTTCGGGTAGCAGTACCGGAACAGGCCACGTGTCCGCGTGTAGTAGATGAGTCGGTTGTTGAAGCTATCGGTCAGTGCGGCGGCGTCCGGATGTTTTGCAATAAAATTCTGCAACACAAAGCAAAAGAAAGGGATACAAATGAAAAAAAGCTGTATAACAGGTGAGAAGAAACAAAAAACACACACAAACCCCCCACAAGAGCCTGCAGCGATAAGAGATGAAAATGAAAGTTTCACGATTGATGGGTGATTTATTTCTTGTGTCGTTGTTTGTGCCGTTCCTTTTTCATCGTAAGTAGTTTTATTGGGCCATCGTGCTTATTGGATGGTCTGGGCAAAACATAAAAGGTGATGTGAAAGAAGTCTTCTTTCGCCACTTCACCGCGTACCTACGCACACAAATTGATCGTACGTTCGCCATTGATGGTTATGTCCTTTCCCACTAATCACAAGGTTCATCTCCCGGACGTTTGCGATTTGCGCAAAAATGGAGGCCATATTAAACGTGAAGAGAGAGTGATAGGGTATGAAATTGAAGCAAAACAATCGCAGCTCCATTCAACGGATCGACCAAAAGCACTTGATATGGCACGAGCGGCACTTGTGAAAGTGGGATGGTGGATCGCTCGAGTGCCAGAAGAAGACGCATGGACACTCACACACACACACGCATGGAGCAATCTCATCCGGTCGAAACGATTACCCACCATTGCGGACGGGTTTTCCGCCTGAAGCCATCAATCAGCACCGAACCGAACGGCGATCGTGAACAGGATTGGTGAGCGAGATCGGATCGGAAAGCTTCAAGAGCAACACACACGCACGCTACGAGCGGCTTATGAATGTCGGCCATGATGATGATGATGATGCCGCTGCTAGTGCTACTAGTATTAATGGAAAAAAAGTGTAATGCTAGAAATTGAAGCACACTGCCAGACACAAACACGCACACACACACACACGAAAAAAAAAACACCAACACCATCGTTTTTTTTTTCGATTCGACTTATACGGATTTCCATCGTCGCATCCGAGCGCAAATAAATAGATCAGACGGTCGATGCACATGCACCAAAAGGTTACTGAACTGAGGCGAGCTTTGGCGGCGTCTCGCTCGGTGCAAGCTGCAACGGCGATCGTGCGCCTGTTTGCTTGCCACCATTTCTACACCTAGCCGTTTGTGTAGCGCGTTACATCTTGGTTGGAGAATCACTCAACCCAACCATCCAGTCCCCAGTGTGTTTGTGGGCATATGTGTGTGGTCTGCATCCCGAACACTTGTTCTCTTCGGCTTCCCACCTGCAAACGGTCAACCCGGTAATAACTGTGCTACGAAGCTTTTTCCATCGCTTACACGTGCAGATTAATTCTGCTGCAGTACCGAAAGGCTCGAAGGCGATAATTACCACCCAGCTCGTTCGAGTGTGTGTGTGTGTGTGGTTTAATTACGTGAAGTAACAACCACAAGTGTGTTGTTTTAATAGAATCTTCTTGGCTCATTTCTTTTTTCCATTGGACTTATCAAACACGTGTCTGGTGTACGGGTAGACTGGTGAGCATACGAAGGAAAACAAACGTAACTGACACGATCTAGATGTAATTATGGTTTAGGGCTGCTCCGTAAA
>KZ063970.1:4035-30618 GCA_002091835.1 Anopheles maculatus | reverse complement strand
AAATCACAAACAACAATCAAACATTGTAACGCAACGGTTCCGATGGGCGTGGAATGAAAATGTTGCCAGCTGTGAGCACAGTGTGGAAGAGATGGTGCCCCATACTTCCCCCTGGCACCCATAGATCGACATTCCATAAAGGAAATGGGTTTGGTCGGTAGACACTGACTGACAAGTGCACCCCTGCACAAACAATACGCAACTAACAGCGGCCGGCCTTCATCGATCGATGCGATCGAGGTCTGGGAATCGCTAGATTTGTGCATCAAACTGTGTGCGTGTGTGTGTGTGTGTGTGTGTGTGTGTGTGTGTGTGTGTGTCTGTTGTGTCCACCAAGCGGGTTCCAAGTTTTTTGGGTAACGGGTCCGTCCGCTTTGGGGTGGGTCGTTATTGTCGCACACCGGCCGACCGGAGTGTCCACGTTCAATTGACATTAACGGAGCAAAACTTTCTTTCTCTTCTATCGCCTGATTTCAGCAGCGTCCTACCATCATCATGTCTGTCTTGCGGACATTGGCACTGCTGGCCATTGGAGCCACCGTTGTGCTGGCTCAGCGTCGCCTAGCCCTACCAGATCCCCGAAGCTGCGCAAACCGTACGTATTCTAGTGCCGTTGTGTAGTGGTGATCGACTCTTTGCTGACCGTCTCGATATTCCGACAGGTGTGCGACATGCGACATATCGTGACGCCCGAGGAGTAGCGCATTCGTACTTCTTCAGCTGGGAGCATGCACCGACGCGCAGCCTGGAGGTTGACTGGCTGGACGCACGTAACATCTGCCGGCGACACTGCATGGATGCCGTCTCGATGGAAACCCCGCAGGAGAACGAATTCATCAAGCAGCGCATCGCCCGCGGAAACGTCCGGTACATCTGGACCTCCGGACGCAAGTGTAACTTTGCCGGATGCGATCGCCCGGATCTGCAGCCACCGAACGAGAACGGTTGGTTCTGGTCCGGATCGGGTGTCAAGATTGGACCGACCACTCAGCGCAACACCGGCGACTGGAGTTACACCGGAGGATACGGCCAGCAGCAACCGGACAACCGTGAAGCAGCGCAGGTAAGACCATCGTCGACGCTGTTTACCGAGCAGCCCCTCATATTAATGATCCACCGCTCGCGTACCGTCTTTCGCACACAGGGTAACGACGAATCTTGCCTTTCGATCCTGAACAACTTCTACAACGATGGACTGAAGTGGCACGACGTTGCCTGCCACCATCTGAAGCCCTTCGTGTGCGAAGATTCAGACGAGCTGTTGAACTTTGTTCGCTCCCGCAACCCGGGCATCCGTCTGTAAGCTGCAGCACCCATCTCGTGACTGTGCCTGCAGTGTTGCAGCCAGCACACGCGTAATACGATTCACGGCAGAGCAACCCAGTGACCCGAACAGACACCATTCGCCTAGTGCAGTAGTGGAGGAATGTAACTGCATTTTGTTTTAAGTACCGCTCAATGTCGAGTGCCACCATTACTACCATTCCTCGACCAACAGGAATCAGTTGATTGGGTTCGTTTCGAACAATGTACCGCCAGTAAACGCAATGTTCCAGCAACCGAGTAATGAGAGAGCTACTAAAGCACCACAAACAACCCTTCCGGAATGGGCAGCAGGGCCTTCGTCGAGGGCAGCAGCTGTCGGGCAGAGGGTCGAGAATCGAGAAAGAGAGAGAGAGAGAGAGAGGGTTTTAACTTTTTTTTTGTAATGTAGATCTGTTTAACTCTGTTTAATTTCTATTTATTGTACTGTAAGAAAATCGTCAACCAGTTTTTATGGAGTCTATCGTTCACATCGTGTCAGCAGAAAGGCTGACGATGCATCAGAGAAAGGAGGAAAAAACGACACAAAAGTTAAATCGAAAGAAAACCAATGGTTTAGATCAGCACCCAGAATACACAGTTCGAAAGATTGAAAATTGTCTAACAACAACAACAACAACAACACAAAGGAATTGGATGAAACGTTGTTTTTAAATTTGTAAGTTTTTGTTTTCATTTGAACGAGAATAAAAAGTACGGAAATACTGTTGTAACATTGTGGGTTTTAATTGTGGGCAATTTGTGCAGGGTAGCATACAGGATAACCATATAGAAACTACCAATCTTAAATCCTTTAAGGACTTTAAGGTTTTAAGCTTAAATCTGGTCGATACACTTAAATTGTACTAATAATATGCAACCTTTTGTAACGTCCTTGATATTTAAAAGTCTAGGTGGGATTAGAAACCTCCTTAAAGGGTTTCTAAGCCTCTCCTACTCAATTCCTATTGCATCAGGTCCTATTCATGTAGAGATTAGGAAACTGCCAGATATCAATAAGGTATACAGAACAGCAGCAAGGTACATAAGAACTTGAGTATAGTCACCCAAATTCAAGTATTCACCTGATTACGGAAAGCTAAAGAAGATTTTTTTGGAGCCAGTTCTTTCGATGCGGGGCGGCCCGGTGGTGTATACGATAGCGGCGCCGGTCTTCACACGGCAGGACCGGGGTTCGAATCCCGGCGGACCGCCTCCCCGTACGCAGGACTGACTATCCAGCTACGGGTATAACTAAGTCACAGAGAGCTAGCAATTGCTAGCAGGCCAAGACCTACAGAGGTTGTAGTGCCAGAGAAGAAGAAGTTCTTTCGATGCATGAAAACCCTTGGACTTCTAGCTATATTTTTTTTGACCCAAGGAACGTAGCCACTCTGTATAGAGCTGGAGCAGGGTACACTTCAATAGTGTTGTGATATCGCACTCCTTTAAACAGAAGGACAATTACGCACCTATACGATATTATTTAGACGCTATATTCTTCTTATCTTTCCTGCGCGGTAGTCCACAGCCGTATGAGCACGCACCGAATGGTGCCCTCTGACCCGATCTCCTACACTCACACATCACACGAAGGCCATTGCCTGTCATCGGTGAGTGTGCTCCGACGTTAGGCAGGTTGGGCCATAACAAATAGATATGCTCGCAAAGGAATTTGCCGTACATAACAGACTATATAACAGTAGTCTACCGATGTAAATCGGTAGTGAATCTACTTACCGCTGCGCAAAGTCTTCGTTAGCGCCGTCGTTCGTCAATCCAATACTCCCGACTTTATGACAGACGCGCTCCATCTCAGAAGGGTCGCCTACCAAGCTTCATCTATCTATGTCCACGGCCTAACACAATTTTACGGGCTGAGTTGTCCATAAACATAACATGATCGGAGCCTGACAATGGTCCAATTCGCTGCACGATAGTGAGATCGTGGCTAAACGCCAATCATTTGGAAGTCACAGGCCGCATGAACATAGTATTTGATAATGGTAGTAGAATAGTAAAGCATGCAGTTGACAGCAATTTGATCGTGGAGACTGTGGCTCAAGACACCAAAGAATAATTTTGGGAAAGGCTGTGGTTGCAAGAAAACAGAATTACAGACGATATAATGCTATTGCCCGGAGCGGCCCGGTGGTAGATGCGACGGTGGCGCAGGTCTTCACACGGCAGGACCGGGGTTCAAGTCTCATCTGGGCCGTTCCCCCATAGTGAGGACTGACTATCCAACTATGCGGTAACAATAAGTCTAGTAAGCCAGAAATGGCAGGCATGACCTAAGAGGTCGTTAGGCCAAGAAAGAAGAAGAAGAAGAAAATAATGCTACTGCCAGCGCGACACTGCAGTAGTAAATCGCGAGAATTTATTAACAATTTAGATATTTTAGTACAAAATTGCAAACCCTCGCTCCCACCCACTCCTTTACCCGCGAGGGTTTCAATGGAGTGGGTTTCCTATAATTTCTCACTATCTACCGTGCTTGATAGCACCTTGCACTTAATCTAACCTTCTTCTCGCCCTTTGAAAATTCGATGATTCACGCATTAATGCCCTTAAGACCTTGCCATCTTCGCATCAAAATCAGCGAGACGCCGTCTCCGCCTCGGTTGAGGCAGCTTCCTCAGCAGCTATGAGGCTGCCAGCTTGGACCTCTCCGACAGCATCGTCAGCGTCATCAGCGATATCTAGATGGCTGTCGTTTTCTTCGAGGAGGCGTTGAGGAGCTCCATCTGTTCGCCGTCGTGCCCGGAAACGAGCAACCCTGTCGCGGTTAGCTGCCCGTCGCCTAGCTGTGTCCGGTGATGGAGGTGGTGATGGGGGCCGCCCACCTCGCCGCTCTTCACGCAGTCGAGCCGTCCGCTCGCGTCTGCGCTGGTTTCGACGGTCGTTTTGCGCCCTACGGACAGCGTCCGGATTGGGCTGGGCAGCGGTTGGCGGAAGACTGCCTTGCTCGGCGAGTCTGGCTCGCTCCTCGTCCCACTCTCGCTGGAGCGTTGAAGTAATCAGCTGGGCAGCCTCGCACACATTGCTCCAGTGTAGCGGGCTCTGCAGCATGTGGTCCAGCAGATTGTCCGGTGTGACGGGAGAAGCGGAGCCCTCGCCGAGCAGCTGCTGCCGGATGTCCGTGAAGCGCGGGCTCTCGAACATGGCGTGCTCGGTGTTTTCGGGTACACTTGGGCACCGCTAGCAATGCGGGGACGACGTGAACCCCATGACACATAGGTACTCACGGAAAAATCCGTGCCCGGAGAGTACCTGCGACAGATGGAAGTTCACATCTCTGTGTTTCCGCAATTGCCAGCGTTCTATATCCGGAATAAGGCGGTGTGCGCAACGGGTGAAGCGGCTAGCGTTGCTACTGATGGCATCCTCATCCCACGCTGCTTGTCGGCAATGGTACGCTCATCCCGCTCCCATTGCTTGTCGGCAATGGTACGCTGACGTTCCTCGCGCCGGACTGCCACTCTTGTTCCTGAGGCATCTCCTCCATGCAGACGACGGTAAACCCTTGCGTCTTCCGCAATTAGCCGGCAAATCGGCACAATACCGGCTAATACAACAGCCACCTCGTATCGCACCGTGCGGAAAGTTCGAGCTACTTTAATTGCAGATAGGCGCTGCACTCGTTGCAGCAGCCTGCGGCACTTCTGTATCCGTGTAGCCTCGTGCCACACTGGGGACGCATAGCGTACAACACTCGCTGCAACCGATGCAAGAAGTCGGGACTTTGACGACTTTGGCCCACCGTGGTTTGGCATCAGTCGAGTCACCACCTGAACCACTCGCATCGCCTTTTCGGTAACCGCCTTGACATGCGGCAGCCATGAAAGGTGGTCGTGGATCATCACTCCAAGATGACGGATGGAACGAGAGGATCGTACGACCACGCCACCAACGTTTATTTCCACCACCGGAGGGCGCTTGAGGCTGGAGATTATCGTCAGCTCCGTTTTGGCCGGAGCCAGCTCCAGATGATGACGGGTCATCCACCGGTTAACCGCTGCTACGGCCTCTTCCGCTGCTTCTGTTGCTGCTTCCGGCGTGGTACCTGGGACGAGCAGGACGAGATCATCGGCATAGCCGACGATTTCCGCCCCAGGTGGCAGACCAACGCCCAGGACACCGTCGTACATGACGTTCCACAGGGTGGGGCCCAGAATGGACCCCTGTGGAACGCCGGCAGAGATGGAACGCTCGACGAGTCCCTCGTTAGTGGAATAAAGCAGCCGTCGGTCCTGGAAGTAACTCTTCAGAATAGTACGAAGCGCCACCGGCACCTGCTTCGTGCGCAAAGCCTCGGCAATACACTGCCAGCTGGCTGTGTTGAAGGCATTTCGCACATCGAGTGCAACCACCGCCAGACAGCGGTTGTTGCGCGGTCCAGAACGCCGAATGGCCATGGCCGTTCTCCCCGCTTGGACAGCCCGCTCTATGGCGCTGATGGTGGAGCGTCCTCGCCTAAAACCATACTGGTCCTCAGCCAGGCGTGGTGAGCCTGGCTGCTCAAGATGTTGGTTGAGCCGGTTGAGGATCAGCTTTTCCAAGATCTTCCCCAGCGCGTCGAGCATGCAGAGCGGCCGATACGAGGCGCTTTCCCCGGGAGGCTTACCTGGCTTCGGCAGAAGCACCAGGCGCTGGCGCTTCCACGCCGTTGGAAATGTGCCGCGATCTAAGCATTCCTGATACAGCCGGCAAAACACTTCCGGGTACTCACGTACCGCCATCTTAACCGCCACGTTGGGGATTCCATCCAATCCCGGCGCCTTCTTGTTGCTCATGCAGCTGATGATGAAAACCAGCTCGTCCGTGGTGATAGGAGTGATGAGAGCGCTCTCAGCCTCTGTATTGCCCGCTTCCGGCCAGTCAACTGATGGATGATCCGGAAACAGGTCAGAAACGATGCGATCGAGCTGCACACGATCGGTCTCCTGAGGCGAGTAGCTTCCACATAGCCGAGACATCACCACACGATAGCCAACGCCAAAGATGTCCTCCCGGCTGCTCTCAATCAGCTCGTTGAACTGCCGGCGCTTGCTGGCCCTGATGGCCTTTCGCAACTCTTTGCGTTTCACCCGGTACGCCACACTCGCTGCCGCGTGGTCGAAAGCATTTGATGTCTGCCGGCGCGACACTGCTGCTCTGCACAATGTGGAAACCCAAAAAGCCATCAAACAAGTACAACAAAACATCCGATAACAACGAAATAGTACTCGAGTACGGAGATAAAGTATCAATTACAGCGATGTTTTGGTTTGCAAAACATTCTCTTTGATACTACTACAATTGCTTGGTTTGTTACAGTTGAAAGGCAGATTGTGGAAAATTATCAGACAAAATTCGAAACGAAAAATCTTCTACTAATCAGAGCTTTAACAGACGGAACAGAACAGCAGCCCTACACTCTTAGCATCGAAAAGTTGCACATTGATACCATAGTCAGGGTAGAGAATTATTCGATGCAATGAGCTCTTTTGAAATCCCGACCAAGCTTTTCAGAGATTCGAGGAACATTTGTTATAAAACAACCCGTTCAATCTTCCATCCATCCATCGCGTCGTCGATCTCCCAAACCGCTCCCCCTTAGTGAGGACTGACGATCTAACTACGTGGTATCTATAAATCTAGTTGACCTACCATGTCGTTAGGATAAGAAGAAGTAGAATCTTGCATACCCGGAATACCTTCATCTCCACCATTTGGAGTATGCTTGCGTGTACAGATTCACGGTAGTATCGCTTCGTGTGGCCCGGAATGACACAATACTCACCAGTAAACTAATCGACAATAGACATCACCTCCTCCAAGCTCATCACCATACGCATAACCTTGTTCCAGCACGCACCTTGCGTCAACTGGAGATCATCATGGCAAACAATTTTCACACAATTTTACCGCCGTCTAAGCTTTACGATAGACCTTCATTGCTGGGTTCTTTGATGTGATTTATCCAGTAGCCTAATTGTCCATTCTACATACAGGGTGACGGTTCGGATGAAATATGATGAACGGTTGCACAGCGTGAAAAACCGGTGCCATTTCTTTGAAGCACCGGAATGCTGGTAGACTCTATGGCTTTTGAATCCTTCAACCATTGCATTGTTTGCTGGAGGAGATCAACTAGTAAAAACTGCCATGAATAAAATAATTAATAAATGGTTTTTTATCCCATTAAGAAATCTTTCCTTTGGTGGTTCGGCCCCGGTCTTAACAAGACAAGATCAAGCATCGAATCCCGTTCGGGTCTTATTCCCGTCAGTAGGTCCGGTCATGTTATGTTTATGGAACCGGACGCAACCCAGCCCGTAAAATTGTGTTGGCACTAATGGCAGTCCATGAGCTCTTGAGAGTGTAACGCCGAAGAAGAAGGTCATGAGATATCTGATTTCAACAAAAGATCGGCCAAGCTTCAAGTAGATTTTATGGCATCAGTGGTAAGGGTATGAAGGACATTTAGATAATTCTGCACCCTTTAAACCGATTCGATTTATCCTGTAATCATTCATCAAAAGTCTCTATTTAGGTTAGATATAGGTGTGCCTAGTAGACCATGTAGTAGTAGCAAGTAAAACTGATGCTGCAGAGTAACAACCTAAAGCGATGTTACCAGATTTAGCCTGCAGAGAAATTACATCTTATTTTGATCTAACTTCTTCTTCTTTGTTGACCTAACGAACTCTTAGGTCATGTCTGCCATTTTTGGCTTACTAGACTTATTGTTTACCGCATAGTTGGATAATCAGTCCTCGCTATGGGGGAACGGCCCAGATGAGACTTGAACCCCAGTCCTGCCGTGTGAAGACCGGCACCGCTGTCGCAACTACAACCGGGCTGCCCTCTAACTAATCCAACTAGAAAGCTTAATTAATTAACCCAGCTAAGCCATGTACTAATAATAATAATTGATCAAGTGCACATAAGCATCAAAAGCCTAATCCCTGGGTAAAATGTGGCTGAAATTGTTGTAGATGTTAACCCTACATTGTTGATGGTTGAAAAAAAACAAACATGCTTATCTAGAAATGATCCCTCTAGATAGCGCGCGATGGAAGAAAATAAGAGAAGTGGTATCTTCTTCAAGCCAATGCTTCATATCGCCAACTAGTTATAATTTCGCTGTACAAACCATTTGAGGTAATTCGCCACAGTATCAGGACTCGAGAATCGAGCATATCTAAATTGTTCTAGTATTCTGATCAATCAATCAGATTCTGCGATACTTTCAGTTACATTTGGTTGTAAAACCGATACCAACTACCTGAGTGTTGCCTTGTTTTGAAATTCTTTCAACGATTGACAAAACCAACCGGATTCACTTCACAGCCTGGGTCGATGTCTTACATCGACCTTACGGACACAATCTTACAATCCAATCGTATAAAATATTTCTATTTGTAATGATAAGTTGAACAGCTATGAAGACCCCCATTTAGCCATAATATATGTATAACCTGTGACATTGTTTACTACGAAAAGAATAGACTTTTACTAAATAAGTTTTTTTTTTAAATAGACCTCACGACGAAGGACTTTCTGCTACGTAAAACTGACTGAGGCTGAGAGAGTCCAGATATTTCCGTCATCAACAAACATCGTCGGCGTTTGTCTGCATTTCTACACGTAATCCACACGCAAGGAAGTATAAAGTAAAACCTGTAACCCGTGATCATCGGCGTAAAGTGAAACAATGTCTCTATGTAAAACGGGGGTTTCTCACATTGTCAGTCCAGTAGATTTATTAAACAAGAGGAATCATCATCGGGAGTCATTCACTCGATAAATGCACACACTAACGGAAGGGCGCGCTCTTATAATGCTTTCTCTCTGCAATCCCGCGTACACTCTTACATCGACCTATTCTCGACTAAGCATCCACATTCTGTCAAGCTTCTGTGTGATTTTTTGTTTGTTTGTTTGTTTTCTCTAAACTCTTGCTTAATCTTTCTCACATTTTGCTCTATATTATATATACGTTTTGTATCCGCACACACGTGCTTGCGGAAGGATATTTTCTTGTCTATTCGTTGCCTTTTTCCTAGCGCACATTCATTCCCAATAAGCCTTCCGGCTTCCCTTTCGCCGAAGTAATTCCATCGCTCATTCACACTCGATCGATTTCTGACACTCGGTCGCCCCATTCATTCACAGGCAGTAGTAGTATTATAATCTCTCCCCCCAAAACTCCATCCCAAACCTCCCTCGCGTACGCACAAATTCGCAATCATTCAGTTTCTCTCGCACACACACACACCTTGTCTTATCATGCATTCCACTACTATCCTCGACAAACCATTGCTAGATTTAGGAAGTTTGCTCACGCATTCCTTATCACGCAACGGTCCGGCACTTCACGCTCGTTCTCGTTCTCGTTCTCTCTATCTCTCTATTCTGGCTCGATCACACGTCGCACGCGCGCGCACTGTTTATTTCATGTACGTTTTACAATATCTGTTATTCTTTCACTAAAAAAAACTATTTTACATATTTTTTTATTTTGTTGTTAAAAAAAAGCTTATAAAAAACAGAACACAGTTTTTATCGATACTCTTTTCCTCCGTGATTTCTAGTCTGTTTGGGGGAAGGAAGGGTATGTGTGTATGCGTGTATTTTGTTTTTAATGAAGGTCCAAACAACGAACCATTCATTTTGTCAATCTCCCAAAATGGGCGCTGGATGGTTCGAACATCAAACAGAATGGAGAAGGAAAGGACCACATCACATCGCCGCAAGCGATTGCAAGGAGGGACAGTGGGGATCTCTCAATAGGAATTTAGAATTTTGGATACGATAACGCAAAATATGCGTTCATTGAGCACGAATGAAAAAGTTAAAAACAAAAACCAACAAGAATTCTAAAATATGTACACGTCTATTGTGTACACATCATGCATCGAAGAATTAAATGTAAAATTGGCTACAGCTTCCGAATGCTGGGAGAGCAGTGTTTGGAAACGGTATTTGCTCCGTTTGCCGGTTGGGTGCAATAGAAGTAGAAGTACATAAAACGGTTTTTTACGGAAGGGACGCAGATGACAATATCAAAGGAACAGCGCCATATGACACACAGATGGTCCGTGGTGGTAGTAAATGTCGTGATAGTCGAGTCTTGTCTGGAGTCGCGTCGGTCTTGGAAGCGCTATCCTTTTAAATACTAAACGACATGCCCGCTACCCGCTACCTGCTACCTGCTTTCATCATTTCTGCTCATCATCGGGACTTGAGGTTATCTTACAAAAAGCTTTTGCCAGAGCTTACTCTGTCTAAAACATATTTGTATGTGTGTGCCCACACTATACGATAAGCTTCAATACCGGTCATTTTTGACGTTCTTCTTCTCTGTATCTGTACAGCGCATGTCTTTAACGCTAAGGTTCTGTTTGTTATCTCTCTTTCTGTTGTAGGCGCTTATTCTTTCGTGCGTGTTTTCACCCACTTTCACACAAACACACACACACACACATTGCAGAATGAGAAACTTATTGCATCGGTTGTCGATCAGTTATGCCACTATTTTTTTTTCTCAAACCCATCAAGAGGCTCTGCTCTCTCGGAGTGGTCCTGGTATAGTTGCTCTGTATGTAAATGTATAATGAGAGGTTGTGCTGTTCCGGATGCGGTAAGAGATTTGTGCGAAAGGCGATGGTCACCACAGCCACGACTCACCTACCTCTCTTACAGCTTTCCCTAGCCTGTCTATCAGTAATTATTGCTTTTAACCACGCTCTGCAGAGGGTAGAGAAGTGGATCTCGCGATGCCCATGGCGATTGTAATCCAAACTACTAGGAACACATGAATGATAGCAGCTGTCATCGTTCCTCCCCTTAGACAGCAGTATCGACCATTGATCCTTAGAACACAAGTGTCTTCACCGTTGTACCGGGAGATTTCATCATACCACCTCATGCAAACGAATTCGTTGAATGTTGTTACGCTATCTTTTTTTTTTATCACAAATAGTACAGGGGTGTCAAATAAATCAAAACTATATATGGTCCACTACACAGATCGTACCAGCAAACAATCTCGACGCTCGAACGGTCAAGACTCGGTGAGTTCTTTTGCAGCTGTCTAACACATGTGTTCATGTGTTAAGCAGTAAATGTAATGCTTTACCTCGTCCTAAAACTTCCATAATAATAGCAATGAAATATTTGTAATAGTAGCTATCATAATCTTGGCCACGCAGGCAGGGACACAATTATTAATCTATACTTAATAGCCGTGCTGCCTTGGTCGGTGTTATGATGATCGTAAAACTATGTTCGCTTGCGAATACTATCACTGCTCATTCTGCTTCATCCGTTTAGATAATATTTCCGCCATTCTACCGGGTTGCGATCGATATCCGATCCGATGCCACTGAAGTTAGTGCGCTGGTGTCTCGGGGCATGTGATTCGCGAAACCGAGGTCGAATCGGGTTTGTTTGCTGGCACATGCTGGAGGTGTTTGGGAAGCGTATCCTCGGCGGTTGATGAAGTTAAAAGTAAACGAGAAGAACACAAGGACCCAACAGCCACGCTATTTATGATGACACCAACATTTGCTGCCGTCGCAGAGGATGCATGTTGTTTACAACTGAAGAGGATCGGGGGGTTGAACTATTTTTGAAGAGGTGTAAGTTTTGTTGTTGTTTAATGTCTTGTTCCTTGGTGATGATGGTGTTTCGTCTTTATCGGGCTCAGCGAGGCCCCTCCCCTTCTCCCATCATGTCTACCATCACTTGTGGCATCACGTTTTATTATCTTCGATCCCGGTACAAAAGATAGGTTTTCATCGACTGCGGCAGGGCTAGGTTTGGTATACGTTCCTCTAAATACGTCCGGCCGATTCTCTGGCGAATGACGCGCCTACAGAGATCCATTAGTGGTAGCGGTTCGGCTAAAAAAAAGCATGAAAACGTATGGACGATTAGTCTTCAGCACTGCAAATCTTCGGTCTCCCACAGTGCAGTCCAGTGGTTGGTTTGTTATGATACTTACGATCTAATCCGCCAATGTATTTCATCGTTATTTCACAGTGCCCCCAGACGGCTGAAACGATCGGGTAGAGTTTACGTCCCTTCAGTCCCTTGAACGCCACTCCCAAATACTGGCCATCAACGATAAAGCTGAGCGTTCCCTCATCCATGTCGAGTGCTACGAGGAACTTGTCCGGCACCAGAAATGTTTCCTCCGACTTCAGTATCGCAGGATAGGTGACGCCTGGACAGGACTTGGAGTTGTGGAACAGTTTATTGCGTCCCAGGTCCCAGCCCCAGCTGTGCTCGTTTAGGCCGACTAAACTTTGATAACCTACGGAGTGCAGGGGAGCTTCGGCGGTAGCCACACCGATCACCGCATGCGTGCCACGCTGCCGTGTCGACCATGTCACTTCCCACACGTGCAGTCCCTTAGTGAAGCCCACCTTGCCCCGTATGCAGTCTGTGCTCTGTGCCACCGGATGCCGATGGAAGGTCATTTTGTCGTCCTCCTTCACAAACACATTTAGCGATCGGTCCTCCGAGTTCCACGAATACTTGAGCTGCGTTTCCCGGGGTGCAGGTGGCATATCGAGCAGCACATCGAGCCGAGCTGGGCGCTGGAAATGGGCTGCCAGTTCGCGGGGAATCTTCGGAATGAACGGGGACGGTTGATCACGGCTGACCGTTTTGACGCTGCCACTGATTTTTTGGCCCATATTCATGCCACTGTGACTACTGCTGGTGTTATTTGTGCGACTGCTTCTGGTGCTACGGATGGCAACCTTGTATGATACGCGAATACGCTGCTCACAGTCTCTCGGATCGATGCGGTTCAGAACCACGCGCGGCAGTAATGCGGGGGTGGATGACGATATACTCTGTGGACGGCGACGTTCGCTTGACCTTAACACCGGACCCCGGCTAGATTTGTATCTGCAAAAGAAAGGAAAGCATTCTTTCGTTAGTTATGGGATCGAACTTTGCGATGGAGTTGGAATCAAATTTCTCCGAATTATCTCTTTTTATGGAGGCTAAACTTTTTCAAGCTTTCAAAGAAGTAATTGGTTTTTCGTAGAATCACCGCTAAAAATACAACCATCCATATGCAACCATATTCAGATACAGTGCAAAATGTGTAAATCGGTGTCTGTGTCCTTGGCGCTTGCGGTGCCTTTCTCCAGAGGGAATAACAAAGCCAGCACTGTTTGCTCTGCACCTCATGTGACCTTGCACCGATTTGAGAAAAACGATCCAAAAATAATCGCTGGCCTCTGTGTTCGACGCACCCACCCACATCTCTTTCTGCAACGATGATTCCCTGAAATTTTCCTGAGTTGTTATACTTTCAGGTTTGTCCACTCGATGCCCCATTCCATTGACGGAATGCCAGACTGGTGGATTGTAAACATCGGCGTAAACCGACCCAGAAAGAAACACGTTCCATACTTCGTCCTCGTTGCGAACAATCTCCAAAACCAGATATGTACTTTATTCAATGAAAGTTCTACACAACGAAACCAAAAAAGGAAAATTAACGCCAAGGTTAATCAAACACCAATCTTTTCCAGGAGCTCATGAGCAACTTAGCAATTCACGCGATCGGTCGATTTTGCTTGCTCCGGCTGGTATGAATAAGCAAAAGGTGCTATAATGATTTTCTAGAAAAAAGAGACGCTTTCCTTTTCTTTATCGCGCATTAGACTACTTTTCCTCGCTTGCTAAAAGATTATGTAGTATTTTCTATAGCCCGCAGCAAGTTTGATGTTGCCTCTGTTTCTGCTTATTTTGAAAACGACAATACAAGCCGACAGAAAAGCGATGTATAATGAGTTATTTTCTTCGACCAGATCAGAAGTCACAAAAAACATACAAAAAACTAGCAGGTGAAAATAAGCATTCAAAGGATTACCTTTCATATTTTTGCTTCACCCTGCCAAAGTTGCTGCAGGTGTGATATGAACGGCGCTTGTGGACGAATTGGCAAACCAAAAAAAAAAAAACATCAAGCAAAAGGAATTGCCGCAAGGTGTCAGCTGCTTCTGCCAACTGTAAGCTCAGCGATGTGAATGGTCAGTTTTAATTGTAGAACAGGGACTTTATTTTCACAAATACGCATCATAGCAGCATTTTGCTACATTGTGCCCCAATGTCAAAGGATAATCTATTTACTGCCGTAACCCATTAAAGCCGGCATTCATCTGAAGCATCTAAACTTTGGTAATTATCATCATTTGCACGACACGACGCACACGGTCGAGGCGATGGTGGTGTTTCGTTGTCCGTGTGGTAGTGTTTAAGCATCTCTTTCTATGTACAAAATGTCGAACCAATTTTAAATTGAATTTACCACTTGTCACTCAAACAACGGTCGGCAACGTCTCGGCAACGCTGCTCAACTCCAGACACATACCAAGGCACAGTAATCAAAAGTGCTGTGAGTGTGTGAGTAGCAGGTACGTTTGCTTTCATGCAAAGAAAACGATCGGATAGCCTCGTTCTTTAGAACATTGCTATCATTGCATCGATTGCATCCAGTGCGGCAATGGCGACTAAATGTCAAAATCATTAGCAATTTCCTGCCGTTTGATGCTGAACCTGGCTACTACTGCGTGTATGGGTGTGTATGTGTCGTGCCTGTCTGCTTATCAGAGAAGAGTAGTGCGTGATTCTGTGTGCAATATAAAAGCACGATTCTCATCACTCGCCACACATATACACTCCTGGTACAGCAAACACATAGCGGCTTTGAACAAGTTCTTATGTTGGCCTATCTGTCTGATTCGATCTTCTTTTCCATTGTTTCATTGGCGGCTCAGCAGAAAAGACCAAGCTTTAATAGCTATAAATTAAAGAGAATACTTGATATTCTTCCCTTCTTTCTAGCCCAGGGCCAGCCAAAGCAAAGATAACTAATGCATGAATTAAAACGCACATACATCTCTAGGGATCTACGCAAATGGCGATGTCGATAAAGAATGCGCAGCAGCACAACAACAAAAAATACACACACGCACATATATATGTACACTGTTCAAAGGTACGCCACAGGGAATTTGTACAATAGAATCGTATCGATTTAATGTCAAACAGCAAGATAAAAGGGAGAGAAATCACAATTCGAGTACAGCCAAACCGTTTCTTATGTACTCTCCGCTTTTGCAGCCACCGTCGGCAACAGCAGCGGCTGTAGCAGCGCAGCAGCATCCGGCAGCAGCTACCCGGTGTACGTGTGTGAGTTGCTAAACTGCTTGGAACCGTCACCGGTCGATTTCCAACACAGAGAAAGCACCGGGTACGTTACGTTAGGGCAGCATCCAGTCGAATTGCAGACGTATTGCACCGACTTAAAAGTGCAGCAGTACTAAACTTGAGAAGCGTCGCCTTACAACATCTAAACTGGGTGCCCCAACTATTCGTCGAGTAGCATAGCGACACCAGTTTAGTAACATAAGCGTCGCCACAACACAACACTCTCATCGTTTGGCTGTCTATGGAAAGGTGTCGATCGGTCGATCGCTGCTTTATGCAGGATTGATAGCTGTCGAAAACGATCAATTTTCATATTAGCCGTCCATTACTGAAAGCAACCCTCAGACTAGTCTTGACTTCCACCAGAATCGACGGATGTGGTATTCTTCGGTTCATGTATGTAATACTTGAAGCACTTTTGAAGCCTCTGAAGCATGGTTGGGTGTCATTTAGCTATAGAAAAAGAAAACACACACAACATACATTCGTCTTCACTCAACTTAATGTGAAGGTCTAGCTTGCTGAAGATGGTAATATGAAACTCTGGCCGAAAATTTTTGAATGTCGATTACTTGCTGGAATCGGTTTACACGCAACCTTTTGGACTGTACCTCATTGGCCTGGGAAAAGGCAAAAAAGGATCTTGTCGCAAGTGTAGTGCAAGTTTGAAAATGAGGCAAAAAAAATATGTAAAAACACAAGCGATAATATTCATTTACCACATCCGCCGATCAGTCAGAACAGAAACCTAACTGAAATGATCTGAAACATCCTGTTTCCGATGAACCGATGGCTGATTTAGTGAATGTATACATTGTGCTTAACCCGGCCAAGCTCAACGGCCACGTCTGATGTCAATGTTCCTGTTACCCTCTGAAACACATCCGTACGGCATATGGTAAATTGATTCAATTCACCACAATGATGATAATGACTAAGACTGAGCACCAGATGCAAAACAGATCTCACGAAGAATGAATCATTTGATTATTAATTTCTAGTTGCGAGGCACTGCTGCATAAGGTCTGCCTCAACGATGGGTGCTGACGGTGATGTAGCTGTCATGCTATCATGTTCATAGATATGTATCCGGAATTTGTCTTCAACTGTGGACATTGTGCAGCGATGATTTATGCAAATCTGGCATCCATACGAAACAAAAACGGAATCTCCGAAATCGCCGACAATAAGTACAAAATGATAATCGCAATACTTCAAATAGCTAGTTTAGTTTTATCACAAACAATAAAATTTTCATTTCTTTGACATTTTCATATAATAATGAATTGTTTACATAGTTACACTTTGTACGTGCTATGTATTCCTGCACAACATATTACAAAAAGTGTAAAGTTAAAAAAGACACATACATACACAATTCTAAAACACAGTCTCAAACGACAAAGATCGATTGTTCAATGTTGCTTTTAGACCCGCGTACTCCGTTGTGTTCAGACCTTGGGAAGCAATTCGTCGTTCGCGAAGGTTTGTTCGTGCGACTCGACCAGCAGACGGTTATGTAAGGTCCGAGCATTATGATTGAAATGCAAAAGCCACACGGCCACAGACGCTTTAGAAAGAGACGGCACACGCGTTAACCTTCAATCTGACAAAATCGTGGCATAAGCCAGCACATTTGGCACGCTGGGAACTGTATTTGGGAGTGGAAGCCCCGGCGAAGCAGTGTTTGTGCGCGCATTTATGTTGCGATGTGGTGGTGGTGGCGCCGTGCCACCATGGTGAAGAAAATGCGTACGGCTTAAACAAAAACCATGTTGCTAGTTATGCTGCACACCATGACATGCTTGCCTCTATCCTCCTGCGCATTCAGTGCGCACAGCACAGCATCACGGCATCGCCGGAGTCGAGGAGCGCCTCTTCCGAAACCAAGTACGTTTCGCATTTTTGCAGCTTTACATAATGCAGCAGGCGATCGTGTACCAATGCTGCCGCTGTCGTTGAAATGTGGTATTGCTGACACCGATAGCAGCGTGTAGCACGGCGGCAATGCATCACACATGTTGCATCTATTTCCTTCACTGGGCCCATCAATGTGTGGGTTTCTGCTCAATCTTGCTAAGATGACATGCTATGTATGCGAACTAGGTGCGTAATGCAAGATGTCGTGTGCATTTTCGTTTAAGCGTAAAGCACACGAAAAAATAATTGACATTTTATCTTAATTTGCTTCAACATTGAAATAAGCATAAGTACCGTTCATTTAAAAAAAATCAGTAATTATTGAATTTAAACACTACACGGATCAATAATACACCATCAACAATTCTTATTGATTGTTTATTACCGTAAAATGTATGCAAAATACGCTACATACTGTTGAGCCAAGAAGGTAAAAGCTTATTGGGCACAGTAAATGACAACTAGAACATATGGTAAAGCCAAAAAATTGGGTAAACTATATGCGCGCGCACACAATCGTCCGCATTGCGCACATTGCACAACGATCGCGCGCAGTTGAGGTTGAAGCCCGTACAAAGCCATTGAAGCAAGGACCGGTTAATCGTGCTACAGCCGCAACTGATCAACGTTCGTCCTAGCTGCCAACCCACAAGAGAGCTCGGTGGCCTATTCTCGATGCCGGGTGGTGGTTTTTCGGTGGCCCTCATATCATTCGAAATGACCGCACGTTCATGCCTACCTGGCATTTCACGCAAGCAATCCATTGCAGTGTGGCTGGCAAGGTGTTAGTGCGTGCCGTGCGCCATTAAGATGACCTCGTACGTGAGACCGTGTGCGACCATGTGCCATGTATGCTCGACGCTGGCTGCGAAGGCGCTGCAAAGGAGGGTAGCAGCACGTCAGATCGCGGCTAGCGATTGACCTTTTACCGAAAACAATGACCATTAAAAAATTTATGCAGATTGAGCATAATGAGACGACCTTGGTGATCAAAGCCCAACCAGAAGCCAAGCGCATGGGACCGATACGTGTGCGAGGATGAAGCAAACCACGCAATCTTAGCCAGAGTCAGCTACCACCGTCGATAGTAACGCAATAGATGGCGAGAGCGCGCGCGCGCGTGGTACGCAACGTTTTGATAGGATACAAGAAACAAGGATGAAGAAAGGCATGAAGCTCATTTTCGTACAGTAGGAGATTTCGCTTTGCTATTGCTACAGTTATTGACATTTGCCTATCAATCGATACGTCGCTAAATGGCGCAAGTTCCAAATGCTGCTCCTCCGCCTAAGTGCGGTCACAGCTTGAACTTCATTCAATGTGAGCTGAACAACATCATCACCTCTAACCAACGGCCATGAGGTGTCGTGAATCAAACTATGAATGGTGTGGTGTAAAGCTAAATGCAAATCAAATAAACTGTTATAGAGGCGCCGTTTTAGTCTTGTCGTCACGGTTAGATAGTAGATTGAACGAGGAAGGGGATCCACATCCTTGTGACATCACGTTTCTCTGTTGGCAACTTAAGAGTGTGTGTGTCTGTTTGACGATTGGTAGACATTGGCGGTTTCGTTGGCAAGCGCACAATAGGAAACCTGTTTTTGGTGACACACGGTGTGCTTTTGGCCATGAGATTATGATGCGCACCCTATGCCCGACAGATCTTAAAATCAACATCTCTCTAGCAGCAATAAAAGGGGTTTGTAGTGTCCTCGGGCTTAAGTGACATTGTGGTATCATTTTTATTTTGTAAGGTGACGACAATTGGCTGCAAAAGCACTAGTGCTGATGGGGGAATGATTTTTCAACTAGTACGCTGTAGATTTTCGGGCAACGGTTGATGATCGATAGCTTCCACGGTCATAGCTGTAAAACTGATAGTGTGCTTCGGTCCTCCGATCAGCGTGTGTCTTGACAGCGACGACACACTACACAATTAGCAGCAATTTAACGCTCTTTTGCTTTATGTAAATTAAAATTGCAACGGCACGAATCCAAGCCTCAACGACAGCGTATGTGCAACTTCCTACCATTTCATTTTTTTTACGCTTTTCAACCTCTTGAGATAAATATCACGGGCGGGTGTTGATGTGTGGGGAGGAGCATTTGTGCAATTATGCGTTATCTGCTCGGCGTGCTGTTTTTCTTTCCTTGTTTATGACACGTTTTTACATACTGCGTTTGTGCGGACCTTGGCCTCACACGTGTGCGCCCATTCGCTGCCTATTGATATTGATATTGCAGTACAATATAAACGCGTGCTGTGAGAAAAGCGCATACTTCTTGCAGTTTCCATTTATATCCACAGCATACAGTCAAATAGGCAAACATTTGGATGGTGGTACAGCAGAATGAACAATGATAAAATCATGCTATAATGAAACATTCTTAATCCCAACGGTGAGGAGGTTCGATCAAGGCAATGTTAGCACATATCCAAACTAAGAGTCTGGTGTACCAAACACCCACTCACTTATATTTTTGCAGTATGTTCAAAATTTAACTTTACACAAAGCCATTTTGTCTCTTTTTCCGTGTCTGTTTGGACCAAACAGACTAAAAAACACATGCTTAAGCTATGGTTTTGATTATTCAACAGGAGAAAAACGGTATTCGGTCCATATGTCCGCGTTTATGTGAATGTGGCCAAGGTCAGCACCATTATATCTATTATTTGCTACACCATTTACAGCAGCAAACGGCGACGCGATAAAATGGCACACACAACTTCTTACGACCGATCCGCCGTCGCGACATCTACGATCGCGGAGGTGGCTATAGAGTTCCTTGTTTGGACGTCCCGCATAACCACGCATATTTTTCTCTTTATCATTTACCAATCGTTTAAACTCGGTAAAATTGTTGTCCGAAATAGGTGAAATATTAGGTTTGTGAAATAGGATACAACTCTTTCACAACAGTCTAAACCAGCGCACAATCCAAACATATATACAATTCATTAAACTTTAGATGTAGAACACACTAACATGCAACCACCGGCATGAAATGAGCCGAAAAACATTACTATAACAATTTAATTTTGACCCATCTCATAATGGTATAAAAATGAAAAACAATTCATTCATTCTACTTACTAATGACAACCATGCGGGTTCTCGGTACAGTGAACTATTGATTTCTCAAACCAGCAATTCACGTTCTGTCATCACTCAACTTAGCTGGCACTTATGAGACACTCATTTAAACAACAAATTTAACGAAGGTCAGCAATACCCTTACATATTGACACAATATACCAGAAATTATGACAAAACCGATCGACCAAACTGCTACCCTTGTGCGTTGGGTACCATCTTTTTTACTTCCTTAAAATTATTGTTTGTGTAATCGATACGTTCGTTTGTGACCCTTGCAAATAAAATGTTCGTGTACATGTTTGACGAAGTTCGTGTCGAGGCGATTCAACAACCTCTAAAGGACAACCCCCTTAAACTCCTCCGCCTATTCTCCCTTCCCTGCGCTCCCTAAGTACAACGTGTCCTCGTAGGTGTTTGCAATAACCTTCACAACGCAACAAGACCCCTAACTTGACGACAGGATGATGACGTATGGTGCTCGCAGAATGCGTACTCGAAAATTCATACATACGGTTGCCAGTAGTGCATGGTGCCATGGCCTATTAGCGAGAGGTCAAAAAACGTAGTGTAACATCTACACGCCGTTGCAGATCACACCTCTCCATCCATCGTACTCGGAGGACGTTGGCACGGTGCAGAGAGCAAATCGTGACGGACATCTTTCAGATACGACTACATTTAATAGTTCTATGTCAATGTTACACCTACTCATACCTCTTAATCACGCTACCACACGCAAAGATCACATTTAAGTTTAAAATGAGATCACACTCTTGGGGATGAGACTGTACAAACCTTGGAGCCGATAGTATGTCCCTCAGTTTTAAAATTCTCTCTCGGTTTATTGCTCTGTCTTTGCCACACCGACCTTGTTTAAGCGTTTGGGGTCCACGCTACGACTCGTTCCTCGCATTTGTTTATGCTTTATTAGATTAATTGGCCAATAATGCCTGCCACACACACACACATACACAAACACAAACTCATGTTTGTAACACCCTATCAACCCTTATCAACCAACATTGCCGTTCATGAATGCATGAGATCGCCTGTCGTGGGATGTTAGCCAATTCAAAAGCCGCTTCCATCCTCATTGCCTGCGCACTCTGAGCGGCCAAGGCTTTGACTCTCTTGAAGCAACCGGAGACCAAAGGTTGATCTGACTGAGAAGGGATACAATCAACTCACACATCATGTTGTCTCTGCTTTAACTGCGTCCATCGGCCACAAGACAGGTCGAGGCAGCACACGTACGCAGCAAACTTCTTTGTGCGTTTAACTCTTCCAAACAGGAAGAAGGATTCGTTCAAAGGGACTCTACGGCATGAAACGGAGCCGGGCATGCAATGGCCGTTTCTGGTGTGTGCGCGGCATAACGAACGTGTTTGGCGAAGCGATAAAGATACTCAGCGATGTGTGCAACCGAAAAAACGCACAAACCGTGCACAACAAACCGATGTGTTCAACGGATTCTAGCACTTCATTTCGTATGCAAGGAACGGATCTTCGCGATCGACGGCCGTTTCCGTGATTGTTGTGTCGAGTCGTTGCACTGACGACAAATCGATTTTTCGCCAGTGGTCCAAGACGTACAGCGACACAACTTAATGGTTCAGCTGACCGCCGTTGTTCGGTAGATCATCTTCCAACCGTCCAGTCCAGTAGCACCTTCCGCGTCGTCTTAATCCTCGTGCGAGTATCGAATTGGCGCAAAAAAGGTGCGCACCAACACACGCAGCAGAAGCGACGTCGAAACCGCGCTCAAACCGTGGAGAACGCGTTTCCAACTGATCGCATCGCTTACCATCGTCGCTTGGCTAGCTGACCGCGGAGCCGTGCCGCTTCGCTATGTAAAAACGGCCAAGCGAAACCGACGGAAATCCATTGTCAAACGCAGCTGAACTGTTTACTCGGTCATGCAGGTCGGTCGACTTCCACCACCAATGCCGCTTTTTCATCCTCGGCAGACCGTACCCATTCCGGACTACGGAACCTAGAACGCGACGACATACCGTCCTCACAACGCGTACAAACACATAGGATGACACTTTTGTGTGAGGCCGGTCTACGCCTTTACGCGGAGTTTTTGATGCCCCAAGGACACTGCGCTGAAAATAACTCACAAAATAACATTTTTACTAAAAGGGAAATCCAGATACTGGTTGTCTTAAAGCTAACCGGTTTCCAAAGACTGCCTCATGCAGTGTGCGCTTTATCTGTTTGGAAAGTTGTTTTACACGGAAAAATATTAATCATCACTTTACTAAAAGTGTTTTTAACGCGTATTACGGCAATCGCTAGTTTACAATCCAACTTCAATTGCACGGGAAAATTAATTCCCAAAAATGTCATATGGTGGAAAATGTCGACGGAGAAACGGTGGGGCCCACCCATGCGAAGGAATGTTAATGAAACCAGATGCGTACTTCCCTCAACCGCCAACTACTTCGCCATCAGTGGAAATACGACGATGGTGTGTAAATGTCAGATCGTTCCGCATCTGCCTAGTGAATGCCGAAATGCATCATAGCAGTAGAAAGAGAGAGAGAGCGTACCTACCAAAGATTCGCGCAAAGTCAAACAAATCAAGAGGAAAAAGCTAATTTTAGTACGTTTTCCAAGCGGAAACTGCATCTCGCAATGAACGAAACGTGGCATTTCCTTGGTACTCACACGGACATACAAGGAAGTTCAAACAAACTCACAGTTCTGATGGAAACACACAGCTGGTCTGCTCTTGCTTTGCCGGCCATTGAAGTCCATTGAACTTGTCTGATCAAGTACCGGCTTCAATTAATCGACTACAAACGCACGCACTGGAAAAGATCGCACCAATCGGGCTTTATCGACAGCGTTTCCGGGGTTTGTCTTGAGCGAATCAAAACCATAAACAGCGTAGACAGTGCAGGATGTGTTGATTCTAAAAATGAACCAGTGAAGATCTTCTATCTTCAGTAAACTCTTAACTCTGCGACCTGACCTTCAGCAGACAGAGAGTAGGAAAACTAATACCACTAGATCATCGTATCAAGGTAAAACACATACAACCATGGTTGCGGGTTCGCTTTTAAAAAAGTTGAAAGTTTGTCTCATCTTATTATTATTGGCGGCTCGAAGTGCCCGCTGGTGTTGCAGATTGTTGCTACCGCAACTGTTCCATAGCTCCGGTGCCATGTTTATTCAACAACTTGGCGGCACAATGACAAGCGATCACGTCATTTTCAATTTGAATACGTTTTAAATATTTCACACTTCTGCTTGGACCGATTCATATGCGCCTTATGTACAGATGGCGATCGACCATTGGAAGAAGCAACCATATAGCTACCCAAGATCACCAAATCATCTGTCGAGGACAGGTCGCTGGTATAATCCCTACTCTACTCTAAAAGCCGCCTGTTCAAATGTTCCAAACACTGACCGAAATGCCCTGCCGGTTGACTAACCTTCGACAATCGTCTGGTCTAGTGGCAAGAATAGATGAGCATCCCTACCGCCACTAGCATTCAGTAGAAGGCAAAAAAGAATCGGTAAAGCGTTTGTGTGTTCGTGACAGCGAGAACTGCTGTGTTTCATGTTTCTTATAAAACTCTCACGGATTATTTGGGTGCTCTTCGTAAACGAAGGTCAGTTTATTTAATGTTCTTCGGATTTCGGACTGCAGAGTAGCGGCCACATCAGCTGACGATATGACGCATCTGGCAGAACGCACTAACAATCGTCGATGCGAATTCGAGTCAACACAGCGCTCACAGCAAACGGCAACAAACGAACGCCACGAGTCTCGTGCGCTCAATTCCCGATGGCCAGCTGACCAGGACGGACACATGAGCATCGTATCGCTGTTGGATGCTTTGGTCGCTGCGCATTTCGACACGACTGAGAGGCTGGGTACGCGTCTGTAGTACTGCACTGTTAAACTATAGCGCTATGGTCTGTCTCCGGTTCCGGCAGAGCGGTGAAAAACAAGAGCCGGTTGTCGTAGCATAAAAATCCATTCGAGGGATCAATCGATCCGAAGCATGCACACCCCGTAAGCACCAGCACCAGGGCACCATGCCCCAACCCGCTTACGGTTTTATGTATATTGTTTTCAATGCAGTGAAACGTGAACTGAACACCGAACCTTGACTATTTTCCATGCCAGCCACGGCCGTCTTCGGGAAGCAGATCGTAGATGACTTGATCTTCCTCCTCTCACACTCTACTCAAGGACCGGCTGAGTGACTCTGGTACCCACCTGTATGCTATGCAGCTGGGCTGAATTGAGCTGTCTTGTTAGTATTCGAGGCTTTCGACGCACCATAAGTATAAGGCTTAAACCTCCGACTGAAGCTGGAGCTTGCCAGGTTGTATCATCTTTTCACTATGTGTGTTTAGCGTTCAGCACGATTCAGATTTCGCTCCATGCTAGTGAACTGAAACGGTACGGAACACTGACGCGCTCTCTCGTTCGCAACAGAAGGCATCACACAGCGGAAGGGCAGCATCATCACTAGTGGCAGAAAAAAAACCCCAACACGGACACGGTGTACTAACTTCCAAAATTCAAAATTCACCAGTGCGCGGGACCATTCTCCACAGAGTACACGATGTGGAACACCGTTTAGAACGTTTCCCTCAGTAGACTCTACAAACAAAAGTACAAAACTATACTCAAAAGACCGAAACAACAAAATGCTTCCACCCGTTCCCTTTCGGCACACAGCACCGGCAGCAAACTAACCGATAAAAGCTACCGAAGACGCTTGCATCTGCTGGCTTCGGGACCGAGTTCGCCAACTTTTACCGAGCTCACCTTTTCTCACTGGCACGAATCGGTTCCATTCTAGCGATCGTGATCGTGATCGTGACCGTCTTCCGTATCAGCCCCAATGTAGACGGAGGTCGATTTCGACAAACTACCCACCATACAAAAACCCATCCGGATTGAACCCAGCCGAGGGGATCGAACCGACCCACCCGAACCGACCGATACCAAAGCACCACCCGAACCGACCAAAGGAAGGTAGATGACGGCGGTGGGGTGCTGTGAGTGCAAAAACCGTCAAAAATGGCATCAAAAGAGGCAACATGTGTAACGCATATTATTTTCGATACCATTTACCACGCCGGAGCTACCGAAGCCGCAAACCCGCAGGGTATCGCGCATCGACAAACACGCGGTAGCATCACAAGTCCGGAACAACACACACCAACGCACACCGACGCCACTACCAACCACCGGTGGCAAGCAAACGAAGCGGATGGATCTGCTGGTTGCGTTTCGACGTCTGAAAATACGATAATCACACATTATCTCAAATTATTCATTGGAAACTTTTGTTCAATTGTGAAACCTATATCAACTTCATCCCTTGCACTCTAGTGGGCCTCTCGTGTAAGGGTAAAATGACACGCTGCAGGGTAAACTTTGAGCCCAGAATAACCAGCAGACGATTGCAACAACCTACCAAAGGCGGTATTTTAAGTCAACGATGCACGATCGTAATATATGATTTACATTCTGCATAGAAACCAGAATTTCGAAGCAATACTGCACAGAACTCTTCGAACACAACAACTTTCTTACAAAATGTAGATAAACTTATATCAACTGAGTGTTTTCAACATATTAGATATCCAAACTAGCTAGGCACGGAACTAGGTGGCACGGAAATGATACGATGAATAATTATCGACATCAACCGACAGCTGCAACTCTTTCATACACAAAGTTGTAGCTTGGTATGGCCCTGAAGTTTCAAATCCAAGAGTTTTTAGACGAAGTGTGGAGAACTGGTAAAAAAAAAAACAAAGAAACGCAAGAGACAGACAATGACCAACAGACCACGAGTTCGTTCCTCGTGGTCATTACGGTAGTTGATCACCTTGAATCTGTTAGTGAGTAGAATCCGTTTTCAAGCTTCATTCAGATGAGAAGACCATGAGACCTTGGTGATGAACTGGTAAAGATACGTACACGATATGATGAACCGTAAGAAATTACGATGCCTGTTTGACAAACGGGTGGAATGTAACAAGAAGACATCTGCAG
>KZ063969.1:15703-30623 GCA_002091835.1 Anopheles maculatus | reverse complement strand
TCTGCTGCTAGGGAGTGATGTAAGAGCCTTTTTCCTGCGGAGGACATTATTAGGCGTTCGGCTGATATTAGCGGGTCGTAAACAGGGTAAACCTGATTGATTTCTTGATCTGGTTTTTCACTTAACAAGAGCTGTGGGACGGAAGAACTTCACCATATCATTCATCATATACTGGGAAAGATCTCCCATTTCGCAACTAAACTAAATGCATAACTACGCAACCAACGATCGAAACTTGCGGCTGTACAATAAACACCACAACTTTACGATCATCGTAAGCTTCATTGGAAAAATCCGATGCAGTCTAAGTGTCACCGGGCATGGATTGAAAAGATGCGTTTAGTACTGCTGCCGTCGGAGTGCTTGATAAAAGCGAAAGGGAACGCTTTTACCTTCCGACCGATGCCGATGGCTGCTGAAATCGGTCAATGGCTTACCTCGGTTGGAGCACCGTCACAAAAAGTGTGTCTTGTGGTATGCATAAATGACAAGTGAATAGGAATCTTGGAAAAATCAAGCACACACACACACACACGCACCAAAGATGAAAGACCCATGCTGCATCACTGTGCCAGAAAAGCGAAAGGGAACGAAGTGGCCATAACGGAAGACAGGTCTCGAAGTATCGATTTATGACGAGACGCGAAGCCTGTTCCTGTAACCGTTTATGAGAGTGAGTTTTTGTTCACTTTTTAGCACACTTTTGCAAAAAATCTCGCATAGGATAAAGATAGCCGTAGGTTATTAATCGTTAAAATCGCCTTTTTTTGATGCTTATATTGAAATGATTAGGTGAAAAAATGCCTTTCTCCTACTAATTTCTTTCGCTTTAGCGTTAATTGATAAAGCAATTATTTGAACAGCAAACTTTTTTATGTCCAATTAAAAGCTTTGTTTAGCGATGAGTTAAACAATTCGTGAGAAACTCTATTCTAAACTCACGTCGTAACGTCTAACCATCGGCCTCAATGTCATACGAACGTGTTGCTCAACCGAGAGTGCGGCATGTGCTGCAAATCTTTTTATTTCTGCCCGATGGTTCGCAAAAGGCCGCTGGCCTTATCCGTTTTTCCCACCGTACGGTGAATCGCTGGAATTGAAGATAATTCTACGAGCCAACAACAAAATGCCTCCCGTACAAACACACACACACACACGATCAAATCAAGAAGATCATCTTCACACATCTTTCGCACGCGACCAACCGCTCGCTGGCCACATTACGATGGGGTTAGACACTGATCTTCGAATCGAGAAGAAAAAAAAATGTGTGCGAGCGAAGAAACACTCAGACATGCAGAAGAGAGAGAGATAAAAAGTGCTGGCTACCCAACAAAACAAAACCAGCGTACGGGGGAAGGGGGGGAACAAACATTTGCATAATCGTTTTAACCTTTGATAAATAGCGGTTCCATCTACCCGTTGCAACGCGATCACAGTGGCCGCTGGCGGGTCGTCGAAGATGCACAATCCATCTCCTCTACCATCGAAAGGTTTTGCACACAGCTGGACATCGGCCACGATCGCTGCGATCATCCGCGTTCGGGAAGTTGCTGGACGGGTGTACACTGGTCCGCTGCACTGGGAACTGCTCGGGCGCTCGCGTGCCCTAGACAATCAGATGTTTGTCGCGTTGGTTTCGCCGGCAAGGGATCCCACGACCGAATACGTTGCGTACGGCTACTCGCTGCTGTGCGATCCTTGGGGTCGGGTGTTGTGCCGTGCAAAGGAGGATCAAGAGCTGCTCGTTACCGACATCGATCTCAAGCTGTGCGGCGAGACTAAGCAGCAGATACCCGTCCTACGTCAGAAGCGTAGCGATATTTACGAATTAAAGGCTAAGAAATGAGGTTTGGAAGTCGTTCCGCACAGATTTGGAGCCACTTAGTCCACTTAAGTGGACAATAACAGGGGGCAGTAAATAAATCGTAACAATCTTTCCAACGTTACCATTCTCGACCTGCGTATCAACTCAACCGTGCACCACGCTTTTTTGTTGGGTCTGGTACAAATACACAACAACAAACAAAAAGGGAAAAGTGTTTTTCTTGCTTTAGCTGCCATTTCTTTCCACTACAATGATCACGGGGATCCAGCAAACCATTCGTGATCATGGCATTGAAATAAACAAGGTGGAGAAAAAAAGATCACTGCCACCGACGACGCCACCGGGCATTGGGGGTAGAGCCGGGTGGCAGGAAAACGCTACTCATGTAATTAGCAATTTAATAGTTGTTTTATTCACATTTAGCTATATAGCTTATTCCGGTGCAGTTGTTACCTTCTGGTGCGTTTGCGATCGGGCTATTGCGCATTGAAGTGCCTTAAAATGGGGGAATGAGACGGAGATAACCCGGTCGCTAACGCCGAAGTGTAAATAAACATCTATGGCACGAAGGTAGAGCGGTTGGGGATGGGACGCATTACATGATGGGGTATTGGAAAGATTACAACACTACAACAACTAAGCTGTACATATATGCGTAAATACAGGGAGGGAGAGAGTGAGAGGGAGAGAGAGAGAGAGCGGGACAATTCATACTCCATCACACGCTGGTGGATATCTTAAATTCTAAAAAAATCAATCGGTTGCAGCTGGAATCGATCGGTTTGGTAGTCAGGGGCCACCCTACTTCCGTTCGTACAACACCGGAAAGGGGCGATCTTCGGGCGGCTGTAGCCAGTTTTCTTTGGAATATTCACAGTCTTCGGTTTCGATCACGTGGAAGGTGTACGCGTGCCGGCTGCGGTCAGATTTGTTCGCATCGCTCCGATGCACGACCTGGCTCTCCCCAGCTCAGCTCACATCCAATTTGCTGAGATCAACCGAGGATCACTCCTGCTGGCAAGCGATTGAAGAGGGTTTAGGTTTTATTTCCATCAAACATTCATCTCTCATCCCCGAATGTGGCCCCACAGGGAGACCTTCGGCGCACAGTTTGGACAAAAACTGCAACCCCAATCGGGCCATGTGAACAACAATGAGCAGGCAAAAATTCTAAACAACACGCCGCGCATGCACACGAGCAGCTCCTTCCGGTAAACAACTTGTTCCTTGCGGCCGATCTAACAATCTACCCCAAAACAACATCAGTGAGCGAAAATAAACTTCAAAAAAAAAGGAAGAGGAAGCTAGGGAACTGGACCAACAGCCTTGGACGCTATTAAGTGGTTTTGAATTCGCTAGAAAATTAATTAATTTCCATTCCGTGCATCCATTTGCATCGATGTGCCGATCGTGCGTTGCGGAAGCAGGAGAAGTAGGAGCAGTAGGAGAGGAGGGCATGGTGGAGATTAAATTCGCTAACACCTCGGTGGGAACGTATTACAAGTCTTCCACTCATATCTAACGATATTATAACAGCTGCCACCTCCGTGCGCCTAAATGTCATGGCAAGCTCTCGGCGCCGTACCGCACCGTGTAACGACCGTGAACCGGGAGGCCTGCAATCGATGGCTCCAACGTATGGTGTATGTCCGCTTCCCGTCCCATTCACTTGCGGCTGGCGGCAAACCATTACGTTCTGAAAGGTGTTCTACCAGTTCTGCCCCAGACGAACCGTCGTGATAGGCCGTCGACGATAATGTAACCTTTTTTTTCTTCTCCCTATTTGCAACCGTTAGCCGTCGACCGGAATTCACGACCGTTCGAGCGCATCGTGCGGTGTGCAAATTCACGCGATGACGCCCCGTAAACCCGGCGGTGACCCAACGCTTCCGACACTAACCCTGCCAAAGCTGCAACGCTCCGAAGCCAAACAGGTGCATGCATGGACGGCACCTGGTACGGTGGATGAGTCTTCTCAAGAACTTTGCACACCATTCAATGCAAATCACATCTCTGCACTGGCGTCTTGAGGTTCGTTGCCGTTAATTTGACGGCCCGGAAAAGTTCTTTGTTTTGCTGGCAGCCCTTATTGCTGACGGTGAAGATCGCAGCTGGATGCTCCCTAGATCCGTCCGGCCGGGTAAAGGTTTTGCCGGAGTTCTACTAGCGCAATCTTGCACACCATTCTGTATAATTTATTCTCGTTTGCATGCCTTTTGCACCGTTTCCACCGTTTTCCGCCAGCGCGTTTGATTGCACGCTAAGTTTTATGAGTTCTTTGAATGGTAATAAATTATGTGTGGTGGCAGTAAGGTAGCTTGGACTAAAAGTAGACGCTAAACGTTGCTCTACAATACACCCGATCAGAGTGCATTGAGATTGAAGCAGGTTTTGAGCAAACTTTCCACAAACTTATCAATCTCATCGCTTAGTTTTCCATCCCCACTAGTAGCTAATGCTGCGCAGATCGAGAGAAAAACGGAAACCGTTGTCTAAAATTAGTCTCATCCTGTCTGCTCCACGTCGCAATCAACCCTACACCTCTGCCCTACTGCCTCTTTCACTCTCCTAAGTAAACGGACGCGTCTTTGTCGTTGCCTGACTAACGTCACTTTTGCACCTTCCGTAACCGTATTTCATGGCTCGCCAAAACCTTTTGCTCCGTAGCTTTGATGGAAACCGATTTTCCAACCAACTATCAATGGGATGAGGCACTGGCTCTCGCCGGTGGCCGGTAAAATGTAGGACAGTTGCATTCATTTATTTGGCTTGGTGCGTCCCGTAACGAAATGTATTACCGTGATACGCTAACGTTACGCTTTTACTATCGAATTTAAAGGCCAGAAAATCGATGATTGATTCGTTGGAAAACGTTAATGAACATATTGGCAGGTACCCGGATTCACGTCGTGTGAATTGTACGCATTCAGCAAACACATCATTACGGGTGCGTAAGTGCTTCTTCCCTTTACTTAACCTAATTTTGTGACGATTTTTAATACCTTCGCTTGAAGTGAAAGACGGTCGACTGAGGAGAAGCTGAAATAAACGTCTTGAGGTTCGTTGCCGTTAATTTGACGGCCCGGAAAAGTTCTTTGTTTTGCTGGCAGCCCTTATTGCTGACGGTGAAGATCGCAGCTGGATGCTCCCTAGATCCGTCCGGCCGGGTAAAGGTTTTGCCGGAGTTCTACTAGCGCAATCTTGCACACCATTCTGTATAATTTATTCTCGTTTGCATGCCTTTTGCACCGTTTCCAGTTTTCCACCAGCGCGTTTGATTGCACGCTAAGTTTTATGAGTTCTTTGAATGGTAATAAATTATGTGTGGTGGCAGTATGGTAGCTTGGACTAAAAGTAGACGCTAAACGTTGCTCTACAATACACCCGATCAGAGTGCATTGAGATTGAAGCAGGTCTCTCGCGCAGATTTTGAGCAAACTTTCCACAAACTTATCAATCTCCCTGGTTAGTTTTCCATCCCCACTAGTAGCTAATGCTGCGCAGATCGAGAGAAAAACGGAAACCGTTGTCTAAAATTAGTCTCATCCTGTCTGTTCCACGTCGCAATCAACCCTACACCTCTGCCCTACTGCCTCTTTCACTCTCCTAAGTAAACGGACGCGTCTTTGTCGTTGCCTGACTAACGTCACTTTTGCACCTTCCGTAACCGTATTTCATGGCTCGCCAAAACCTTTTGCTCCGTAGCTTTGATGGAAACCGATTTTCCAAACAACTATCAATGGGATGAGGCACTGGCTCTCGCCGGTGGCCGGTAAAATGTAGGACAGTTGCATTCATTTATTTGGCTTGGGGCGTCCCGTAACGAAATGTATTACCGTGATACGCTAGCGTTACGCTTTTACTATCGAATTTAAAGGCCAGAAAATCGATGATTGATTCGTTGGAAAACGTTAATGAACATATCAGCAGGTATCCGGATTCACGTCGTGTGAATTGTACGCATTCAGCAAACACATCATTACGGGTGCGTAAGTGCTTCTTCCCTTTACTTAACCTAATTTTGTGACGATTTTTAATACCTTCGCTTGAAGTGAAAGACAGCCGACTGAGGGGAAGCTGAAATAAATGGTAAAAGTTGCTTTAAACATTCACATTACAACCTGTATCAAGAGTGGCAGATTCAGAGTCGAGGAGTCCTGTGTCGGGAAGAGTTTGATTTAGGAAGAATAAAAGCAGGACAAAACTCAACGGACGATACGGTCCCTTCTAAGGAAGACGAGCCACTGTCGATCACGTGGAATCTTTCTTCAATTGCGAGGTCTTTTGGTAGATAGAGTTTAAATGGTGGGGGCGGCCCGGTGGTAGATGCGACAGCGGCGCCGGTCTCCACACGGCAGGACCGGGTTCCAAGTCTCATCTGGGCCTTGCCCCCATAGTGAGGACTGACTAACCAACTATGCGGTCTAGTAAGTCTAGTAAACCAGTAATGGCAGGCATAACCTAAGAGGTTGTTAGGCCAAGAAAGAAGAAGAAGAAGTTTAAATGGTGAGAACAAAAATCTAACCTGTTCAACTAATACCCGGGGCGGCTCAGTGGTATACACGATAGCGGCGCCGGTCTTCACACGGCAGGACCGGGGCGAACCGCCTCCCCGTACGCAGGACTGACTATCCAGCTTCGGGTAAAAAGCTAGCAATAGCTGGCAGGCCAAGACATCTCGAGGTTGTAGTGCCAAGGAAGAAGAAGTTCAACTTATACACAGTAAGCTAAACTAGCTAAATCACAAATTTTAATAATTTTTCTAGAGTTTTTCTATCAATGTGTGTTGCATTGATAACCCATTTACATCGATTAATGAAAAACCTAATCCCTACAACAGACGATCGTTGTATTGTGGGTGGCATGATCCTGGGAATTTGAAGTCATTTTGCGTAAATTTTGTAGTACTTAAGGCTAAAACTATCAAATTATTTTCAACAAAACTCTACAGCCTGCAGCCTTTTTTCCTAAAATAAGCAATTGCATACTTTCAGGCGTTAGTTTTTGCAGCCCTCATTTAATGATTTTACGCCAAGGAGTGTAATAAACTTGCTGCACACATTATCATGCCATTTCATTTATTAATAGCAAAGCAGCTAGCAGTTTTAAGAATTGTTGAAAACACCAGTACAATATAAAGTCTTAAATATATTAATTTTTACAATCAAATGCTTGGCATCACCCTGTATTCGGTGTGAGGCCTCTCATGAGTAAGAGTGCCCTAAAATGCACCACAAAACCCGATTCCTCTCAATGCAGTTCGCTCAGAGAGACTTCCAACGGTTAAGCAGCATAAAAAACACTTGTTTCTTTACACAATGTAGATTGTCTTTAGCCATATGTTTGAATAAATCAAGCGCTAGGCACAAAAGCTGGTTGCATTAGCAATTATACGATTGGCAGCAAACGAAAAAAAACTGTGGATCCATTTAATAATTACTTATTTAGTGCACATTTTTTCACGCGTACCCTCTACTTTGAAATGGCGTTGAATGCATCGATGCACCGCCACCACCTCATTTGTTTGCAGTGCATTGCGTGGAATGTTTAATTACGCATGACAGATGAACTGATCTTGCGGGCTACTAAGAAACAAAAAACTATCCCGGATCGTAACCACATCGAGAGCAATGAAACGTAAACAAAGCGTATCTCACGAGATAGTTGCTCAAGCGAGCGGTGGTAGTAACTCAGCAGCTGCAATTGGACAGGGTTTGCGAAGTGAGTGCATCTTGTGAAAATTTTGTTTGTTTACTGTGCTATCGTTCTTTTAATAATACTACTAGCATCACTTTTAGTGCTCATACGATGCATTACAATTCCCATAAAATGCAGAAGAACTTCTATATTAAGTGTAAAATATAAGTAACCAACAAACCCCGCTCATGAGTGATTCAAAAATGTAAACAAAGCGCGCGCATCACACCGATTCTCTCTAGCGAGAGAGAAAGAGTTTCAATCGTTTTCTTTTGTCCATGAATGTTGGACGGACATAAAATCGTACCACCGAGCGGGGCCGCGGCGTAGTTTGCTTTGAACGCTCCGTACAGTAAGTTCGTGAGTGCGTGGCATCATAAGAACCGTGCCGTCTGTACGATAACCGTTGTGATAATCGCTCCACAAGCAACAGATAAGGTTGCGCGCATTTGTGTAGTAGTGGCTGTGCACAGCAAGGACTGAGATAAGATAAGCCACAGTCGTCCAGTAAAGCAGCCCAAACGATCGTGTTTGCACGGGCGAAGTAATCAATTGTTTAACTATCAGTGCTTTGGACCAAGGAGGGACCAAGCTTCTAGAACTTCTCTCCCACCATGAGGAACCTTCTGATCGATCAGGTAAGCGTTTGCGATCGTCTACCGGCTGACGTGGTGGTGTGGATCCTGTGTTTGCCCCATTCCGTGATCTCAACGATCTTTGAAGCACCTAAAATTAGAAAACCCGTGTGCAATTTTACGGACAACACCGGCCGGGACCGAAAAACCCGTGGAAAACCGTTTTGCAACCGGTCGATTGCGCAGGAGAATTAAAGTTTAAATATCCGCGCGAAGGTATCGAGTCGAATGAAATTTGATTATTTTGGTTAGGAATGATTTACATAGCTCGGTGGCATTCCATTGCTGAAAAACAGCTCGAATGGGCTGGTCGAATGGGGAAGGTATGTATGGACAGTTTCACTGACCTCCTCGGTCGGAATGTTCCTCGACAACCAACCATCCCAAACACTCCAACCAGTTTCGGCACTGGTCAATTGGATGATGGTGCTAAAATTAGGTGCTTGATGTTGTCGCACTGATGTCGCTTTTCACTTTTCGCCACCTTCGGCAGCTTCGGCAGCACCCGAAACCGACTTCCAGTGACATAATCCTCGAAAACAACTCTTCGTACATCAAATCCGTCGTCGGTGTCAATTGAGTCAACACGTGAAAGACATGCAACAAAATTGCGGCAAAGTGGTTTTCCTTTTTCGGATGACCGAATCACTGAGCCGGGCCGGCTCCCGGGCTGTGACCGTATAAGGAAAAGCCAACTGAACCGCGGCTCAGCGTCCGTCGCCCCACGGCGGCGGGCGGGATAATAATAATTGAATTTTAATGAACTCACCGACCAATGCACCACACCCCTTGGTGTACCTGTCGCCTGTAACGTACCGCTAACGGTTTCCGGCGCTTTCGCCATTCCGCCATTTGAGACGCTTGTGCCAACCGGTCTCGAGGCCGTCTTAACACATTAACCGTTGTGGCTTTCCCAAAAAAAACGCAAACACACACACATAAACTATTGCTGCAAGAAGAGGGCCTTTTTCCGGCGGCACGTGTGTGTCAAGAAAATGGATCAGATGGACTTTAACAACAATAGCAATAAAAAAAAACACACTCACACACAAATTAGTCCATCATCTTTCAATGGCCATTGGCCGCATCGGAATAAGTCAATGAGATGGACCGGGCGGACACCTTGCACACGTTCCGCCACCCACCCCTCCCCTCTCGGTCGGTGTGAAGAGAAGCGTGCAGGTGAAAATATATTTCCTTCGCACCATATGTGTGCATTTTCACGCACTTGCACGCACTGCCAGCTGGTTCCCCTGTGCCCGGCATCTTTGTTCGGAGTTGTATGCGCACGCACAGCACATTCCTCACCAACACTGGCAAGCGAACGATTCGGACACACACGCCCGAAAGTTGTTGATCGTTGCTTTCGGATGATCTTGTTAGCCGGCGGACGGGGTTGTCCGTGTGGGAAGTTGTATTTGTCCATGATTCACTCTATTTATTCGGTTTCCGCAACTACAACGGCATGGCAAGCGGCTGTCGGAGAGTGTTGTCGGTACTCTCGGCATATGTTCGAAATGGATCTTCGCACAGTGATTCATTTGTTTCTCAGGGCTTGTTACTGTTTCCCTGGCGCGTTCCGAGTGGGAGTCATTCACAGCATGAAGGAAGTGATATTTTCCGTCCACTTGTTTGTGGCGTGTGATGAAACTGCGCCATTATTGCGCTTCACGGACGGTGTAGGACGAGGAGTTCCGAGGGATGGAAAGGGTGGATGAAAGTGATTTTTTATAGACAAGTTATTCTACTTGGGCAATAGTGCGTCACATTCCTGTTCGATTTTTTTGCCAAATTCCTCTACTGCTTGTTATTTATAAACAATGTTTTCTGTAATTACAAATTCGGTATTTAGTTTAAACATTTGCCTTCATATCTTAGTTCTGTAGGAAATCCCAAGATAACATAACATGTTGTATCTCTTGTTCTGTGTCCTACGTTCTGGCTGCTTATCATACAGGATAAGTGTGGAATTCTGTTTTGCGATTCATTTGGAACTTGGGAAGTTACCAAGAGAATCATTGAACAGGGAATTCTTTCAAATGTTGCAAAGAAGTCTGATAAGAAAAAAGATTGTCTTTGTTTGGTCCTAAGCATTAATTTACATTATTTACCCAATGTTTGATATCTCTGGCAAGCAATGTGCAAGAGTACAATGAATAATCAATGTATTTACGGAATCGTGACATTCAAATACCGTCACGAAATGAGTCGTGCCATCACGCTCCCAATTCGGAACGATTACTAACCATTCGACGATTTAGTAGATCACCGCAACAAACCAACCACATCGTTCTTATGACACATCTCCCTCGTTCTCTCTCTTTCTCTCTCTCTCTCTCTCTCGGCTTTGCCCTCATGTACATAAAAGGCATCCTCTGCAGCATTGCGTCTGGCGGTTAATTTATTTCGAGTGCCAGTTTTTAATTATAACACAAAATATGATCCACATACACACACACGCGCGCGACTTCCGCCGAAATGCAGTTCTCGGTTGTTTCGTGCAACCGGCCAGGCAATGATGCAATGCGTCCCGAAAATCCTCTCTCAACACACTCTGATACAGACGCATTTCGCGTCCAAACTAACGGCGCGGCGTCGGCGTCCGGTGGGGCCGAGGATGTTGGTCGTTATTGTTGATGGTGGTGATCGTGAACTAAGAGGATTTTTGTTATTTTTAACCCAACCGCGAGTGTCGTTGGTTGAGCAAATTTACACCAAGTCCCAAAAAAGACCACACACGAAAAGTGCGTCCTTTGCCGTGGCATGAATGATTCCCTTTATGTTGTGTGGTTGTGTTTCTGCTTGTTTTGTAATTATTTTTCCCATTCGGTTTAACGACTCAAACACACAGCCACGGGACGCCATAGTCCACTTTTATCGCACGCGACCGATGAGTAATGGTTGACCGTTTGCCCGCACGTGACGCCAATCGAATCGACATGCATCGAGGAATGTTGGTACGAGATCTTAACCGTCTTGCTTTCGTTACAGATCCGCGAGGATGGGTTCGCCGTGATCGATGACTTTCTGCAACCGGACGAGGTACAGGAACTGTTGAAGGTCGGTCAGAATCTACACCAAGAAGCGCCGAAGGAGGAACGGAAGGTGTTCAGTGCGAACGCGGACGGTAAATCGGCTCAAAGTCGCGAACAGTACTTTCTCGACAGTGCGGACAAGGTGCGGTACTTCTTCGAGGAAGGTGCGGTCGGTGATAATGGTGAGCTGCTGGTCGATCCGGCAATCGCACTGAACAAGGTTGGACATGCGCTGCACACGGAAAATCCGGCATTCGAGGAGGTGACGTTTTCCAACCGGGTAAAGGAGGTTTGTTGGCAGTTGGGCTTCCGTCGGCCGGCCGTTGCGCAGAGTATGTACATCTTCAAGAATCCGGGCATCGGTGGCGAGGTAAAGTCGCATCAGGACGCCACCTACCTGTACACGGAACCGAGCACAACGATCGGGTTCTGGATACCGCTCGAGGATGCTACGCTACAGAACGGATGTCTACACTTCATCAAGGGCTCACACAAAAGCGGTGTCCATCGGCGGTGAGTGGTAGTCGGGACCAGACCAGTGTCCTTCCATCGATCTCATACCATCCCTTTCTTCCCCTTCAGATGGATCCGCAATCCAGAGAAGAATGCCGACGAACTGCTGATCTACGATCGACCGGCACCACTCTACCCGCAGTCCAACTTTGTCGCCGTCCCGGTAAAGGCGGGCTCGTGCGTCCTTATCCACAGCCAGGTCGTGCATCGGAGCGATGCGAACAAATCTGACCGCAGCCGGCACGCGTACACCTTCCACGTGATCGAAACCGAAGACTGTGAATATTCCAAAGAAAACTGGCTACAGCCGCCCGAAGATCGTCCCTTTCCGGTGTTGTACGAACGGAAGTAGGGTGGCCCCTGACTACCAAAACGGATCGATTCCAGCTGCAACCGATTGATTTTTTTTAGAATTTAAGATATCCTTCCGCCTATCCACCAGCGTGTGATGGAGTATGAATTGTCCCGCTCTCTCTCTCTCTCTCCCTCTCACTCTCTCCCTCCCTGTATTTACGCATATATGTACAGCTTAGTTGTTGTAGTGTTGTAATCTTTCCAATACCCCATCATGTAATGCGTCCCATCCCCAACCGCTCTACCTTCGTGCCATAGATGTTTATTTACACTTCGGCGTTAGCGACCGGGTTATCTCCGTCTCAGTCCCCCATTTTAAGGCACTTCAATGCGCAATAGCCCGATCGCAAACGCACCAGAAGGTAACAACTGCACCGGAATAAGCTATATAGCTAAATGTGAATAAAACAACTATTAAATTGCTAATTACATGAGTAGCGTTTTCCTGCCACCCGGCTCTACCCCCAATGCCCGGTGGCGTCGTCGGTGGCAGTGATCTTTTTTTCTCCACCTTGTTTATTTCAATGCCATGATCACGAATGGTTTGCTGGATCCCCGTGATCATTGTAGTGGAAAGAAATGGCAGCTAAAGCAAGAAAAACACTTTTCCCTTTTTGTTTGTTGTTGTGTATTTGTACCAGGCCCAACAAAAAAGCGTGGCGCACGGTTGAGTTGATACGCAGGTCGAGAATGGTATCGTTGGAAAGATTTTTACGATTTATTTACTGCCCCCTATTATTGTCCACTTAAGTGGACTAAGTGGCTCCAAATCTGTGCGGAACGACTTCCAAACCTCATTTCTTAGCCTTTAATTCGTAAATATCGCTACGCTTCTGACGTAGGACGGGTATCTGCTGCTTAGTCTCGCCGCACAGCTTGAGATCGATGTCGGTAACGAGCAGCTCTTGATCCTCCTTTGCCCGGCACAACACCCGACCCCAAGGATCACACAGCAGCGAGTAGCCGTACGCAACGTATTCGGTCGTGGGATCCCTTGCCGGCGAAACCAACGCGACAAACATCTGATTGTCTAGGGCACGCGAGCGCCCGAGCAGTTCCCAGTGCAGCGGACCAGTGTACGGATCGAATGCGGCTGGGAAGATCATCATATCGCAGCCAAGCTGGCGATAGCACGCCGTCAACTCGGGGAACCGGCTGTCCCAACAAATGGCAATACCGATCTTCATCGACCCGATGGTAAATGTTGCCAATTGGTCACCGGGCGTCAGAACGGACGATTCCTGGAAGGTGCACCGGCCTGGGATGTCCATGTCGAAGAGATGCATCTTCCGGAACTTGCACAACAGTTCTCCCTTCGGTCCAAACACCGGACAGGTGTTGTACAGCTTGGTTCCTTCACGTTCCGGATATGTACCACCCACCAGATAGACACCCAGCTCGGCCGCTACCTTCGCCAGCGCGAGGCTCGTCTCACCCCGTGGAATCTCCTCGGCATGCCGTCCAAATTCGGCCGTACTGTATGGTGAATTAAAACACTCCGGCAGTATGATCAACTGGGCACCTCGATCCTTCGCTAACCGGACCTGAGCGATCGCGTTCGCAATACACTCCTTCTTGGTCGGTCGACCGTACAACTGCAGCAAAGCGACACGAAGCGTAGACATTGCAGTAACGAACCGGAGAGTGATGGTAGTTACTGATCAACTACAGCTTTGCGCCCGCCGCTGGCTTATATACAGGCGACAAGGCGGCTTATCGATATCGACCCGATTTGTTGCAAGAATGCAATAAATTTGCTAACTATCAATTTGCTATCAAAGCCTTCACATCACCCTTGAGAGAGAGAGAGAGTAAAACAAGTTGCTCGGTGGTAAAGGTTGCAATGAGTTGCACATTATGATAAGCGAGCAACTGTGATCATGATCGATTCCGGGAAGCGGTAGCGGTAGTTAATGTAAGCTATTAATGCAATTGTTCGATTATAGCGTTTAACCTTATTTTAACGAACACAGCACTGGTCTGTCGAAGCCATTTGAATCATTTTCCAAATTCCGGTTGGTAAAATGTAAATGTTTATGAAAGCGTCATTATAATTATTACCATTGTTATGATTTACTAAGGTAATGGAGCTTGCCTACCTATCAGGCGCAAATGCTTACAACGATGGGCATTGTTGCATTGTTTATTTAGCTGTCGATCATCAGTTCAACACTACTCGTACATCGCATGTTAAGTAGGATTGGAGAAGTATAGTTTATTTACTTATATTTTGTATTAATGAGTAATTACAATACTGACTTACAGGCAGCTACCTAATTGAACTCTAAACCGAACTATTTTTAGAAAAATGTAAACCTGCAAAACTGACCTTCCCGGTAGCGGTAGTGTTAATCGATGAGACTAACACAATGAGATAGCTGTACGCACGTAGTAATCGATCATGTCACCTGTCATTTCCTTTTCTTCTTTCACACCCGCTGCCTTGAAGCATCATCTCATCATCTCATCTCGTTCCATCGGCAGAGGGAACTTCTCTTATCGACAGACCACAGCAATAAACAGCTGTACGGTCATCGTGCGTAACGTCATAACAAATCTCAGCCCCGTACCCGGTCGCCGTATGGTTTCCGGGGGTCAAACAGACAAGCTGATAGCGCATACAGCATCCGACCAGCGGCGACACCCTATCCACAGAACAGATGCTGTTCCGAGCGTGCATGGTGCAGCAGTAGTAGTAGTTCGGGAACGCACTTGACCGCGAGTAGAGCAGCCACAGCAGAACCGCGAACGGGAAAGTGCACTGTTAGTCGCCATATCCTGCCCAAACAACCTACACCAAAATGACGATCAAGATCGCGCTCATACAGCTGCGTGTGGTAGATTCGAAGGAAAAGAAC
>KZ063968.1:16660-27378 GCA_002091835.1 Anopheles maculatus | reverse complement strand
GATGAGATGGTTAACTTAGCAACTCCTTAATGCGGCAGCTTCAACCTCTTCTCGATAAATGCGTCCGTATCGCATTCCTGGGGCACTATGGTGCAATGCAGCGCCTTCTCCGTGTAGAAGCGCGACAGCACAGGGATTAACCACTTCCGCCTGGCGTATTACATTCTCATGTACAATATAGTTGCTGGCCTCATGGAAATGGTGGCAAAATGCATCGAAAGAGAGGCAAATTGCATCTGTACGGATCGCACCATTTCCGGTTCGCGTGTAATCGCATCGAAGGTCGTCGAACGTCGTAAGCGTTGATGATGGGTAGAGCAAGAAGCAAGAGTCAAGTATCGTACGAAAAGGACTTTATTTTCGTGTTTTGAAGGTGCGTTCGTAGGTGCGAGCATCTAGTAAGCATTTCCAGCTTGAAAAAGGCGCGTATTGTGAGTTCGATTGAACACTTTTTCTTCGTAAATTGTGCTCTCCGTGAAATAGCAGATGACGCCACAGAAAATCAAGATGGCGGCTATCGATGAAGAAAAATGTCAGCTACGGTAAAGAGAGTGAGAGAGAGAGAGAGAGCGCACAGCAAATGTACGGCGCGAAATCGGTGATGCATGTGTAGTAGTGGCAGAATCTGTCCGGAGCAATGTGTTTGTGTGTGTACGCGCGCGTATTGCGTTTGATTTTTAGTCCGTGCCGTGCATAGTGGCCCAACGTGTGGTAAAAATTAAGAGAAGTGTAAAAAAAAAATGGAACATAATGTGCGTACATCAGTGTGTGGTATGTGTGTGGTTGTTGTGTCGGTTTACGTGTGCGTTGGTTATGTTTTGTCGGCTATTGGCCTGCGGATGGTGCAATAATCGTTCCGAAGGTCGTTCTGTCCCAGAGTGCGTATGTTCTGCTGGCTAGAAACCAAAATCTATTTAATTTACCCGTCTTGAAGCGATAATTGAAATTTGCACGGTGTTAGGGGTTGTTTTAAAAAAATCAACGAAAATGAAAAACTTTTCCTACTTGTGTCGATGAAAATATTTTATTCGTTTGCTCTGTGTGCGCGTGTATCGTGTTATTGTTGAATCAAGCAAATGCAAAATTCATCCGCGTCGGTATTTCCATAACATATATTTTTGCGAAATATTCGCGTTAGTGCTTTCCGGCGAAAAAAAAAAGTGTGCGCCACTCCTCACGACAACATAGATAAACAAGAAATACAGCAAAGACATAATTCCGCGTACAAAAAAAAAAAATCATCGAAGTATCGTATGACTCGTGTGGTTCTGATTGTGCGCTGTGATCGAAATCACCGGTGAAACTAATTGCGATCCCTCCTCTTCTCATGTCCATCTCGTTCGTCGCTGCTCAACGCTACAACACACGTGTGCGCAATCCCAGTCGAAGCAACCCCAAACTCTACCTCCCTTTTGTTCCAAAACACATCAACATGTAATTTCCTAGGAATGATTGATATTCACTTTGCAGCACTTCTGCATCTTCTGAAGACGTTTCTCAACAACTTTTCCGAGCGCGAAACTACCACCAAACGACTGTAACCTTGACACGGGGCTCCTCTACATATTTTGCTCTACCGGATTTACCAAAACGCACATGCATATGCACACAAACACACATTTGCTTGTTTTTTAGTCATACATTTTGTCCCTTCCGCGGAGGATTGCGCTGTGCCTAGCGCCTTATGCGGTAGAAGAGCTGAAGTGTACCAGAAATCTGCTCTCCATCCCGGAAAAAAAAAAACGAACGTAGCAAGCCTATCTGGTTTCTCTTTTCAAGAGCACACAACAAAGCATTGCTAACTCGATGCGCGTGTAGAATGCAGAATAATGTTAGCGGGAGGAACACTACTGCCACAAATCAAGATCAGGAAGCTTGCCGTCGCTCGTTGCTATGTGCCTGTGGGGAAGCGCGATCAATTTTTTTGCAGTTACTCTCACAAACTGTCTCGCCCAAATTCTTCACTGACAGTCGGGACCACACAATGCGGGGAAATGACGCTGTGGCTTGCTAACACAGGCGATAGATGGAAGCGAAATGGAATAACACTATTGAAATGCACAGTCCATCGAAACGTTCAATCCACTTGGTCCACCTTCGTTGCCATAGGGATGAAGATAAAATGTTAGAAACCGATGGACAGGCGATTGATTTTGGAGGTGCTCTTCTATTATGTGGATCTGTGACCTTTTCCGGATATATGTATGTGGAACGCGATACGGCAGAGGAAGAATACGCGCGCAAGATCGGGGGGCGTGTGAGTGCTGCGTGCGCATGAAGGAGGAGATGTTAAGCGTAAAGTGCCCGAAGGAGTACCTTAAAACACCCCCGACCAGAAACAATGAGTGATGACTCTATTCCACCAAAACAAACCACCCTGCTCCTACTCCTCCTACTCGTCACATCATTCCACAGGGCGACGTGAACAGCGCATGGAAACATGATATGTACGAGGGACCACGGAAGAACCGCCTGCTGGCGACGGCCGGTATCGGTGGACTTGGCGGTGGACCCGGCGGTGCGGCGAAGCTGCTAGTTTCGAACCTGGACTTTGGCGTGTCGGAGACGGACATCAACGAGCTGTTTGCTGAGTTTGGACCGCTGAGAAGCGCCTCGGTACATTACGACCGATCGGGACGATCACTTGGTAAGTGGGGGGACCGAGTGTGTGTGTGTGTTTGCTTCTGTCTCGAAACTAATAAGTACCATTTTGCTCATAAAACGCAGGGACGGCAGATGTAGTCTTTGAACGGCGTTCCGATGCGATTAAAGCGATGAAGCAATACAACGGTGTACCTCTGGATGGGCGACCGATGAGCATTCAGATGGCCACATCGGAAATTCCTTCCCCGCGCGTACCCCGTCCGGCTGCACTGGCAGCTGCATCGTCTGGCCGTTCCCCACGCAAACCGGCCGGTGGACGGGGAGGAGCTGGTGCTGCAGGTAAGAGGACATTGCATGACGTTAGGACACGACGTTAGGATGTAAAGTGATCCGACGAGCTTTTAAATTTCGCTCAACAATAGCATTTAACTCTATGAAATCGGGTCGATTAAGCACTGTTTGTTCAGCTGCTCATAAACATACATATATGCTGCCTTGACCATTGATGACACTCTGCCACACTAAGAACCTGTGTAACATAAATATCATGTAGAATTAGAAAAATGTATAGAAAAGCTCTTTGCTGAGATAGTTTTGTTAGATAGATTTGACGTGTATGCACCAGCGTTGACGCCTAGAATAGTACAAACATTGCCAAATATCGCACAAAACCAAGGCGTTCAACGGGTTTTCGCTTCAGAACTTCACAATGTAGGATCAGCAAGACTTCTTCTACACATTGAACAAAACAGAGATGAACAGAAATAACGATCGTTTGTTCTTTTGCGCACTTCACAGGCAAATCACAGGGCCGCGGTGGTCGCGGCGGTGGTGCTGGCAGTGGCGGCAGACGCCAGCCACGGGAAACGAAAACCGCCGAAGAGCTGGATGCTGAGCTGGATGCCTACACCAAAGACATGAAGTAAAGGAAAGAGGGAAACACGAGACAGAAACGGGGATATTCGTGCATCTTTCGGGAGATTGCGCCGCCTGGCCGTATCGTTTGCGGCAAAAGCGCACACAGATGAGGATACTGTTTCAGACGAGCATGGCAATTTTAGTGGGGGCGGTTACATAAATGTTCCGTGCAGTAGCGGAATATTCCTCCCACACCTTAAACCGGGGATGTTACACGACGAACATTAATTACGGCGAACGAATACACGTTTTATTTGACTTTATTTTAACATTTTCATTCTTAACGTCTCTCGCATCAACTTGTACATAGAAAGATAGAACTACAACAATGCGTTTGCGGCCGAAAACTGGGGCAATGTGAAAGCGAAGCTAGGATTGGGAACTGCCTAACAATTCACACCTACCGGTCCGGTAGTACCAACAGCAGTGCGTGTGTCTGCTGCCGATCTCTTCTCTCGAGCGCCTTAAAAACACCAGTCAAAAGGCAGTTCTTGCTAAAGGGAAACGAATAGAACAGATAGACTCGCGAATTCGCGGCAGTAGGATGATGCCACCAGGCAGTTAATAATAGAATCCGGGAGCGTACCTACGATACACATATCAACCGAGAACGCAAAATTGTGTGTGTATCGTGTACATTTAGAAATTACCTTAATGGAAAAAAGGGCCCGGCGGCTGGCCACCAACACTCAAAGATGTATGTAGCAAGGAAAATGGATGGACCGCATAGTTACTACTACTACAACTACTACTACCAGGAAGAGGGAAGTAATGCTAGTTAAGATAGATGCGTTACATCGTTCTTCTCACCTCAGATTACAAAGCGTGTCAATGGCAGATAATCGTTAGCTGTACACTAAGATAGTTAAATTGATGAAGCGAGGGTGGGGCGTGAGTTTAGATGAAAGAAGAGTCTTTGACGTTCGTAAAGAAGCAACGTTGTGTATGAGTTCGATACAGCTACAGTAATTTTCCTACCTAATGCCCTTTTGTAAACAACGTGAATGATAGATTGTTTCATTTCTTTTCGTTATGTAATCCCACTATCGTTTCGCTAATCTCTTTAATCAGAAGCATTTTCCATTATTATTATGGAATTATTCGTTCACTGGATTCACTCTTTAGTTTTGTTTCGCCATTCTTAATAATTGTCTTTAATTTTATAACGTTTGCATAGAGAGATTTTGCAAAATCTTATCGAAATGCTCACACAAACACAACTCCCCAGGCAAGAAGATGCACAGGAATCTTTCATCCGTCTACTTACTCTACCACCCTCGGGTGTTTCAGTTTTAGTTTGTAAGGACAAATTAACATAATAATAGGCAGCGAGTCACAAAATTGAGGCACACAACCACAGAGAGAATGGGTTGCAAATGTGAAGCAGAAGGAAGATACTACAAGAAAATAACGTTTAATAAAACACATTTGTAGACGGAAAAGCGAAGATTGCAAAAACGGGAAAAACTATATTTATCGTTCGATATTGTGTATCAGGTCTATAAATAAGTTTTGACGACATTTTTACGGAGTTTCAGGCCCGAATGGGTATTGCTTTTATTCAGAAAAGTAATTTCCGTCACTTTGTACAAACTTTTCCCAGCTTTTGGGTAGATTGTGGATTCCTTCATAAAAAAAAGAAATCCGTTATGGACGCAATCCATGTGTCGGTTCAATTTTTCATTTCGGCGTAATTCAGGAAGTGCTGCGCGGAGAAGCCATGCTCTATGGAGCGGAGCAGATGGTAATTGCAGGGCGCAATATCTGGGCTATATGGCGGGTGGGGTAAAACATCTCATTCTAGTGTCTGCAGGTAAGTGCGGACAGGTGTCGCAACATGTGGCCAAGCGTTGTCGTGCAGCAGAATTACTTTGTCATGTCTTGTAATGCTCGCGTACTGGGGTCTTTAGTGTCCTTCAATGCGCAACTGAAAACGCCTAGGTTGTCATCGTTAAACGTCACCTGTGATGGTTTCGTTTGGTTCCAGCACTTCGTGATACACCACACGCAGCTGGTCCCACCAAATGCATCAAATATGAGCGTTCTTCGTCTTCCATGCTAAAATTTCCACTTGTAAACCGTTGAAAACACCTCTGGTACGTTCTTTCCGATAAAGCGTGATCGCCATGGTATTCCCTCATTATACGATACGGTCCCGGTGGTTACTAATTGATGAAATGGCAGCATGGCAAATTTTAAGTAAACGACGCATATATTAAAACTTATTTATAGACCTGATAAGTATAAGGATAAGGATTTTTCAGGTACTGAATGGCGGAATTTCCCTCTTTCTCACCGCTTTAGGCTCCCAGCCAGTTAAATCCGAACTTATCGATTAAGTAGAACCGCACATACTGTTGTTGCTTGCCTCCCATCGTAATGAATGCGTTGAACCGCTGGTCACCGGAATCGGCCGTCGTCTCCCCGGAAGCGGTTCGCCTAGGACTTGCATTTTCTATTTCGCAAAGTTCAACCCGATGTTCAATTAAACTGCTACCACCGATGCTCGCTGTGCCGAGCGACGAACTTAAATTACCCGCCAACGAAATGGATGATTGTGTCGGCGCATCCAACAATCCTCCCATCGTCTCGAAATCACGCCCCAGTAGTCCCTGCCGACTGCCGAAGTACGTCGGTTTCGTGAATAGGATCACTTTTTTCCACTTACACGCAAGCCTGCTCAACGTTTTACAGTGCGCTCGCTGGTACGTGTCCTGGCGGACGCGATTCTTGGCCGTACACTTGGTCCAGTAGAATGTGGCTACGGAATCGATCAGCACGAACGTTAGCTCGGTGTGCTTGATGAACAGGGCTGGCAGGGCGAGCAGTGAAAATTCAAACTGTTCCAGCGAGTAGCACACAACGAGATGCAACCGTTGCAGTGCGTCCTGCTGGATGCGTTCCATCTGGCACGGATCGTCAAGCTTACGGGCTAGCGCTGGTTCCGCCTGGTTTAGGATGTGTTTTTCCATGATGTTTAGAAGGATCGCCTTACTGTAGCTGTTTTCACAATCGATCAGAACGGCACCGAGCTCGAGACCGCCGCAGCTTGTGGGTAGTATGATGCGTGCGATCAGCTCGAGACAGAGCAAAGACTTGCCACTGTTTGATTCGCCACTGATTTCGATCAGTTCACCGGCCCGCAAACCACCACCGTCCGGAAAGAGGATAGGATCGAGATTGTACGTAGTTTCCGATCCGGATGCTAACCGGCTGATTGCAACGAATGCGGACTCAATCGCATCTGCCATTTTGTAGATAAAGTACGCTGTAAATTGTACAAAAATCTTATGGTTTAGTAGAATCTTTTTTCATTACAAAATGTATGAAACTCACCAACAAAAATTGCTCTCAGCGGCTGGTACGCTGTTGCTGTTGAGCCTGTCAAACGATTGTTTGCCAACAGCAACAAACACGTTGGCGGCAAAATTTGACATTTCAATGGAACAAAAAAGTAAACAAGACGCGGAATGCGTTGCAATGGTCGCGAAAAGTGAATGTAGTTTACCTGTATATCCTAATTTGTGCTTCTTTTAGTGGGTTTTTAGCCAAGCAATGTCTGCCCTGTGTGGTTGTACATCAAGCAGTACTATGGCGTTAGAGAAATTAGACGTTGTTGCGTTTAAACTCCGTACGAATAAGGCTCTTTTTGCACTCGTTGCAAAAGAATCGGACCAACTTCCCTGTTCTACACGCTCAGCATCATGGCAGAAGAGAAAGGTAACTAGCAAAAATGAAAATGTACATGTGCAGGGTAATCTATCGGTTTGTTAAATAGGATATCGATAGGATAGCAGCAAATATGCCTAGATTAGGCTTGCCGATAAGGATTGTTTTGGGATTATGTTACTTACGCAGCATTTAAGATTCTTCTTTCCTTTTTGGTCATGCTGTTGCCGGTTTTGTATTGATTTCGTGTAGTTTATGCTCAATCACTCGGAGATGGTCCCATCAAAGACTGTTCGCATAGAAATGTTCCATTTTGAGGTGGAAAATGAAGCATAAACTATTTGCATGAGCAAGTTTCGCTCAATTCACCGATGGTCAAGAGCAATTTTATACAAGGTGTACCATGCAAACGACTTAAAACAGTACATTAAGCATTAAGTTGCTAAAAAATGTATCCTTTCTTTTGGAAAAATGCCAATGTCTTGTGGTAAGTGGAAAAGACGGTTGCTGTGCCGGTCTTCACTCGGTATGACCGGTTATTGAATCACCTCCGGACCGTTCACACCGTTCAGAAGAAGATTACACATTGCCTAATCAATATCAAACCCAAAATCCATTAAATAATTATACATGATTGGACAATAATCCCCTAATCCGATCTCCAGATACTGTTCACTCTTTTCCATCTCCAATTATTCCCGCGTATCGAAGCTGTTCGATAATTATAAATCGGTTGATCTCTCCTGCAAAGCCAAGCACCGTGCGCTACTGACTTGCTCCCCCGTGAGGAAAATGAGCACGGCGACAACTCGATCAGGCAGGCGTCAGGTAAACTCGTACCAGAAATTACCTCCACACAATGCGCAGTAAGATCAAAATAAAACAGCACTACGTGAGAAGAATAGACGAAGAGCAGGCGAAATAAAACCCAAAAACGGGAAAACAAACAAGCAATCAAGCTAATAAGAAGGCTGCTATTTTCACTGCCGAGGTGTGTATCCCTTTTGGTGGTCGCATGGCGGCTGACTGCACGACGTTTGCGCTTCGGTAACCATTTTCATACCGGGTCTAGCCGGGGGGTCAATTTTCCTGTACCGGCTTTTTTTTTTGTTGTGTATGTTTGTTTCTAGCGTTCGGTTTATCACGCTGATCCGACCGAACCGCTGGCACGGATTGTCATGATTCACGCGAGTCATCTCGTGGCGCACGGTGCGCACGTGTTCCATCGTCGGCAACGGAGTGCAGGCAGCTGCATAAAAGTGTCTATTGCTAGTGTTAGACTGTTTTATTGTGTATTGTGTTATGGTGTATTTGATTTGTAAACAAAATTTAAAGGAGAAAATTTCCACACAGCAAAATGGTGAGTGCGGCATGAATACATAGTTCTTGTGTGGAATCGTGCGATTAATGGAGTGTTGTTTGTTTGTTGCTCCTAGCTACGATAAGAGCGAAGACATATCGTGCTTGGCATATAATATTACTAATTATCAAATCGCTCTGACAAAATCGAAATCGACCGATATTTCTCGAATCCGTTTCCGATCCGAGAAAAAAAGTAAAGCACCAAGAAGAACCCACTGTCACGCCACGTCGTCGAAAACAGTTTTAATTAATGAACAAAACTGACAACACGACAGTGATCTATCATTATCAGCGCACGATTGGAAAGTGTGCGCACGGACCGCTCGCGCGCGTCCGGGTGCGCACACTTTATCTACGGAACACTGTGGATGAATGTTTTCCACCCAGTAAGCTAGATTAATGAGGTCCAAAGGCACAAACAAGGATCGTTAGCAGTAACAAAAAAAAAAAACGAACGCACTCAGTTGCTGTTGCACACGCTCACCATTATTCGAACGGACGCAAAACCAGTACCCTTGTTGCTAACATGATAAGGATGGACGGACACAAAACTGTTCAAACAAAAGACAACAATAATGATGTGCGCGGAAACCAGCAAAAAAAAAAGGCAAAAAACCAATAAAGCACCACCCCGCTCACAACAACTGATAATCGAACCGACGCAGAAAACCACCGGGCGGACGTGTGTGCGCCCGTGCACACACTTGACAAGCGGCTGTGTGGTGTGCGCCCGGAAATCATGCGCCCGCACCGTGTCCAGCTTTATCTGATGCAAAAATGGCCAGTCAGGGTTGGGTGGTGGTGGTGTTGTGTTTTGTTCGTTCGTGTTTCTCCTTTTTTGCTTTTATTTCGTTGTTTTTCGCTTCAAGGTGAAGAGGTTTCATTTGAATAGTGATAAATTGCAAACCAAATTATTGTGTTGCACACGTTGCCTGTCGGAGTGTTGCTCTCTAATCTGTAATTGACGGGCCCATTTACCCACCCCAATGTCAAATGTGACAAAAACAAATGGGGTTGGGGGGTTTTAACATTATTTTCCATCCATCTCCTAATTTCAGCACGCAGGTTAGGTGAACGCAGAACGAAGGATGCGTGTTAAGGAATCTTCAACATCGATCACCTCGGGAAGAAAGTGGCCCGTGTGTGTTTTTACTACAGCAAATTGCATACTGTTAGGCGCACTTAATCCACCGATTAAATCCCACTAAGCAATAAAAACCAAACCGTACGGACGCTGATAACGAGCTACGATTAAATCACTCTGTTTACATTCGCAAAACAATGCAATACAATCGTAATGTAGCTGTTTGCTTAACGTGAATGATTTAACTACTCTGCAACATTACATGCCTTCACTTTACCTAGGCTATCGCCGATAAAGTTGAATATCGCCTTGCTTAGGAGTTCCCACCTCGGGGCGGGCAAAAATTTCCCCAAAGATAAATCACGTTTTCTTTTGATTAAACTGGCCCGTTCATCGTCGTGCTTAACTGCTTCACGTTATCAACGTTTCCACACGTAACGAAAAAAAACCCTTCCAAAACTTCCGATGACTAATCAGCGACAACGATCGGTGTGCTATTTTTAGGGTGTCCAGTGTAGAGGCAAGATAATGTTTACGGAAGGAAAGCCCAACCCCATAGAGTTGGGATTTAAGGTTTTGGATCACAATTGTTCGGTTAAGATAGATTCATACCTAAAGATTGCTTTCGAGCAGGATCACTCCGCAAGGAAGCGTTTGCTTTCAAAGTTTGGGAATCATTTCGCGTAAAGGATTTAGTGCCTTGTGGTTTGTTGTTTACTAGCCACCACCACGACGATAACGACGTACGCATCCCAGCTGCAGCGCTGGGTCCATTGTCGGTGGGAACCAGATAGATAACACCACCACACACGCACCTCCAGCGCCCGCTATTTCGTCATTCTCGTGGGCGCACGCCACGGACGCATGACAATCGTTCGCAAGGCGCCCGTCACTGTGGCTGTCGCTAAGGGCGCCCTCCCGGTTAGGGTCTTGCTGTTTTGATGATGTGCCAGGGAAGCCGGGCGGTGGCGCACACAGTTAACGCACACAATATGTTGCCGCGCTTGTGAATGAGGGAATTTTGTGTGTGTGTGTGTGTTGATTATCGTACCGTGCGTACCACCGCTCTCACACGTTGCGT
>LULA01015564.1:0-30709 GCA_002091835.1 Anopheles maculatus | reverse complement strand
TTTTTTTTCTTCATAATAGAGATTCAGGACAAAATGGCGGCAAGCACTACGAAGCGCCGAAAATCGACCACTGGGGGACGGACCATTGTTGTCCTACAGATGAGCATGGACGGAGAGGAGCTGGAAAGCGGACTCCAAGAAGAAAACGTCTCTTCCAATCGTACCAGCACCACGAAGGATAGTGGATGCTCCGAACGTAAAACCAACAACACCGGGTTTGAAGACGAAGAGGACGAAGAATATCTGTTGGATGTGATGATACCGTGCGGGCAGCAGCAACAAACAGAAACCACCGATCATTTCATTCGCAACAAACTTCGACGACTGAGCAGCCTCGAAAACGGTGCATCGCAGATCTGTGTGGAAGACAACGCGTTCGAAGTGTTTACAAACCGTGCCATCTGTTCGCAATATATGCGACTCGACCAATCCGTCGTTGATGAGGGCGCGGAGAAGATTGATCCAATATTCGGTTCCCAGCTGCAGCGCAATGGAGGAATATCTTTCCCAGTTGAACCGTTAGAGTACCGCCCTGTTGCCGACTTTCGTGTATTCGTGAAAAGCGGAGTTGTGTTGTGTTGTTGGGCAATGCGATGAACTTGAACTGAAACAAAAAATATGAAAACCAAACGAAAACAAACATAGTGAATTCTGAACACCAAACAAAGACGAACTAATGAATTATTGTTTGGGTAGGCTGCATGCTTTAAAAGCGCATCCTTTCATTCTCCTCAGATTCAGGACAAAATGGCGGCAAGCACTACGAAGCGCCGAAAATCGACCACTGGGGGACGGACTATTGTTGTCCTACAGATGAGCATGGACGGAGAGGAGCTGGAAAGCGGACTCCAAGAAGAAAACGTCTCTTCCAATCGTACCAGCACCACGAAGGATAGTGGATGCTCCGAACGTAAAACCAACAACACCGGGTTTGAAGACGAAGAGGACGAAGAATATCTGTTGGATGTGATGATACCGTGCGGGCAGCAGCAACAAACAGAAACCACCGATCATTTCATTCGCAACAAACTTCGACGACTGAGCAGCCTCGAAAACGGTGCATCGCAGATCTGTGTGGAAGACAACGCGTTCGAAGTGTTTACAAACCGTGCCATCTGTTCGCAATATATGCGACTCGACCAATCCGTCGTTGATGAGGGCGCGGAGAAGATTGATCCAATATTCGGTTCCCAGCTGCAGCGCAATACTGCCTGTCATAGGTCACCGTTAAGCTCATCCATGCGCGTTACGCACGAAAGTCAGGAGTATCGGCTGCAGGTGAGCGAAGTGCAGCGAATTTTTGCAAACTGCGAACGAACGCTGTTTGATCTGACGAATATCGCACCGGACGGTGGTTCGCAACCGCACAAGATTTCGCCAAGCCTGGCAGCGATTAACTGGGACGAGGAGATCCACCAGCCCGCGATTGCACCGGCTACCGCTGCACCGCCTCGTGTTTCCTCGCTCTTCCTCGAGAAGGGTCCGTTTTACGGGTTACCCAAAACCGTCCAACGAATACTGCATGATTTCCGTGGTATCGATGATCTGTACGATTGGCAGCGCGAGTGTCTTGCACTGCCGGCGATACAGGAGCGTCGGAACCTTATCTACGCATTGCCTACCAGCGGCGGAAAGACGCTGGTCGCCGAAATTCTGATGCTGCGGGAGATTATCTGTCGGTTGCGGAACGTCCTTTTTATTGTTCCGTACGTTTCCTTGGCGCAGGAAAAAATGATAGCACTCAGCCCGTTTGCGCTGGAGTTGCAGTTCCTGCTGGAGGAGTACAGTGGAGGCAAGGGCCAGTGTCCACCACGCAGGCGCCGCAAAAAGAACACGATTTTTGTTTGTACGATCGAGAAAGCGTTGCTGCTGATGGATTCGTTGGTGGAAGCTGGTCGTGCGAACGAAATCGGGCTGATCGTGATCGACGAGCTGCACATGATCGGTGAACAGCGACGTGGCGCTTGTCTGGAGATGCTCATCACGAAGGTGCAGATGCTGCGAGCCGGCATCCAGATAGTGGGCATGAGTGCCACAATCGGCAATCTAACGGAGGTGGCCCGGTTTATGCTGGCGGATGTATACAGCCGGGATTTCCGGCCGGTTGAGTTGCAAGAGTACGTCAAGTGTGGGGAAGATCTGTACGAGGTGCGCAGCCGGGAGCAAGCGGGAAACGCGGAGAATGTTTTCGGTGCAAAGCGAGCGCTCGAGTTTCCCGAGTGTGCGGAGGAACTGCGACGAATCGATACCGATCATGTGGTGCGCCTGATACTGGAGGTGATTCCCGCAAGCTCGTGTTTGGTGTTTTGTCCCACGAAAAGCAAATGTGAGAGTTTGTGTGCGATGTTGGCGAACCATCTGCCGCCACAGTTAGCCGAGCATAGGGCAGACGAGAAGGAGAAGCTCATTCGGACGCTCAAAGAAGATGGTTCGATTGCACCGATTCTTCCGCAAGCGTTCCGTGTCGGTGTGGCGTACCATCATGCCGGCTTAACGCAGGACGAGCGTCGTACGATTGAGGATGCGTACCGTGCCGGGATCCTTTCGCTGATCGTGTGCACCTCAACACTCGCCGCAGGTGTAAATCTTCCCGCTCGAAGAGTCATCATACGTTCGCCGTACATTGGGAACAGTTTTCTAACGCTTAGTCGCTACAAGCAGATGGTGGGACGTGCGGGTCGGGCCGGTTTCGGGGAAACGGGTGAATCGATTCTGATCTGCGCCCAGCGCGATATACCGCAAGTTTGCGAGATGCTTTGTGCCCCGATGGACATAGCCGAATCGTCCCTAATAGCGGACGATCGTGCGTACTTCAAATCGCTCATCCTAAGCGCCATTGGGTTGGAACTATGCGAGACACGGGAAGCATTGCAAGCACTCGTACAGTGCACTCTACTAGCACAGCAAGCCACACGACGGACCATCGACCTAGAGGCGATCACAGACGAAACAATCGTTCAGCTCTACCAAGGCAATGCGATCAAGGCACGGCATGACAGTTGCCTGCGCAATCCACCCAACATGCTGGTGGAAATTGAATCCGACCTACCGGTTCCAAGTCCGTCAAAACCGGCAAGTTGTGCACAGTCGGAAAGTTCTACGGGCGGCCCGATGTTTGTCCGCGTGCACAAAGCAGCGGCCCATCCGGGGAAGGTGATAAAAACGATCCAGCGAACAAGCCCGCTGGAGGTGAATCGGATTGGTAAGGCGGCCATTCGTGCCGGGTTCGATATGGAACGAGCTGTTCGGTTTTACGACGAGATGAAGTCGCTCGGGGAAAGGTTGTGTGTGCTGGACGAATATGATCTGTTGCATTTGATTTTGCTGGAGGATGGCCGAGAGGTGCAGCTAAAAATTGACGATTTCATCATATTGGTAAGTCGGTGATGGGGTTTAAATTTTTATTATTAAAAGTAATGCATACTCGCACTACTACGACAGGTAAACCAACTGTCGAACGAACAACTGAAGATCGCTGAACGGTACGGCATTAACAACGGACTGATTGCCAAGATTCTGACGCGTCGTTCAATGTCCGGCGATACCCAGTACAAAATGATGCGCTTCATCCGGCTGTTGATTGTGCACGATCTGTGGAAGCAAACCGCACTCCAGGATGTGGCCCATCGGTACCACGTGAATGCTGGATCACTGCAAACTCTGATGACTAGTACGGCCGGTACGGCCTACAGTCTGTTGCGCATGTGCGAAGAGATTCCGGAGCTGTGGGCCTTTAAGCATCTGCTGACCGGCATGACGGAGCGATTGACACATTACTGCAAGCTGGAGTTGCTTCCACTGCTAGAATTACCTTCGGTGAAGCTGGTAAGGATTTGTGGTCTCGCTTTGCTTGGTGATACAAGGTCCCCTAACGGAAAACTGGATTCCTTAACACTTTGCGAGAGATTTGTTTCATTACGACCGATTTTCCGTTGGGGCTGCAATAAACTTCGACTTGACTGATATTGTTTTAAACTCCATCATTCGATTCCACTGTCAGGGTCGCGCCAGACAGCTGTTCAAGGCAGGATACACCACACTAGCATCAATTGCTCGCGCTAAATCGAAGGAACTGGTTGAAACAATCGAACATCTGAACTACCGCACCGCGAATCAATTGATACTGAGCGCGAAGGTAACGACATCCATCTCTTAGCAGCAGCAGCAGCGAATGTTTACTGTACTTTCCTCTCTTACAGGCCAAACTAATGGAGGAAGTCGATGCGCTACGCGAACAGGCGGAGGAATATCTTTCCCAGTTGAACCGTTAGAGTACCGCCCTGTTGCCGACTTTCGTGTATTCGTGAAAAGCGGAGTTGTGTTGTGTTGTTGGGCAATGCGATGAACTTGAACTGAAACAAAAAATATGAAAACCAAACGAAAACAAACATAGTGAATTCTGAACACCAAACAAAGACGAACTAATGAATTATTGTTTGGGTAGGCTGCATGCTTTAAAAGCGCATCCTTTCATTCTCCTCGAAATAAAACATAGGAACAATTACGGCATTTTCTAATTACTACTTTATTTTAAACGCTTAATCACTCACTAACCCTAATCATCTTTCTTTCGCGGTCGGAACTCCACAAACACACCCTTCTCGCTGCGCATACCGGCAAAACCCTTGGCCAGCTTCAGCGGCACCTGGGTGTTGGGTGTTTTTTCGAACGAGAATTCCAGCAGCATGTAGTAGACGATGGCCTTGACTTCCATCAGCGCGAAACGGGAACCGATGCAGTTGCGTGGCCCAATACCGAACGGAAGGTATGTGCATGGGTCGATTTTCCCTCGGTTTTCTTCGTTGAAACGCTCCGGATCGAATTTGTGCGGGTTCGGGTAGTACTGTGGGTCGAGGTGAAGCCCTTGAACCGGGAAGAACACCACCGTGCCCTTGTCGATGGTAAACTTGAGCCGATCGCCATCGTCAACTACGTAATCGCGCACACACAGCCGATCGGTAGCGGGTGCTGGACTCCACATACGCAGTGCCTCCGACACCACCATGTCCATGTACTGCATGCCCTGGATCGCGTCGTACGTGAGTGGCCCACCGCCAAGCGATTTGCTCGTCTTGCGGATCTCCTCGTACAGTTTGTCCTGGACGTCTTTGTTGATGGTAAGTTCGTATGCGAGGAATGTTAGACAGGTTGAGACGGTGTCAAATCCGGCCAGGAAGAAGATCAAACACTGTGCCACCAGCTCCAGTTCGGTCATCTCCACGCCCTTGCCCGTTTTGCCCACGTCCGACTCTTCAACGGTCGCGAAACCCTTCACTTCGTCACGATCCTCTTCCTCTCGCTGCTGTTTCATGGCTCCCTTGCGTGCCTGCATCAGCAAATGCACCATATCGGGGCGCACGATACCGTGTGCGTCCCGAGTCTTGAGCGTATCTCGAATGATCTCGACGAAATAGTCGCTCTGCTCGCGATCGAATAGATCCAAGCTGAAGAAACTCATCAGTTTCGGCAACAGGCGGAATCCGATCATTTTGATCATCACGATCGGCCGATTGAACGCCATCATCTTTTTGCCATTGATGTAGAAATCGTTGTCCGCGTTCTTGAGCGAGTCCACCTTGATGCCGAACGCACACGTCGCTATGACGTCGTTGGCGTACCGCGTAAACACATCCTTCATTTCGTGCTCCCGTGCACGGCCGCCATTGTTGCGGATCTCGTCCTTATAGAACTTCGCCATGTTCGTACTGCACTCGACGATCAGATCGAACATCTGGCGCATTTTGCTACCGGTAAAGGCAGGACTGAGTGTGGCCCTCATATCGCGCCACCGTTGATCGTTCATCGCAATCAGCGTCTTGCTGAACAGAGCACTATTGTGTGAATCTTCGTTGTTACCGAACACTGGCCGATGGTTGACGAAGTAGTCGAAATCTTTCACACCAATCTTTTTGATAAGTTCCGGGTCGCGCACAACGAACACGGGCTGCATAGTGTCGACCATACCGAAGACTCTGGAAATGGGGAAGAACAACAATACGGCAATGTTTGAAACATGTGGACTTTTGTTTGAAGTGGAAATGAATGAATGAGCGAGTAGAGTTCTGTCCTTAGTTAGTGATATGAGAACATCACAACCTAAGCTAGTATGGTTATCGATTTATTGCATGCTGATTAGAGCAGTTCAAAAGGGTTAGAACGCTTACTTCGGTCAAGTACTGGGCGCCTCCAGCTGCATCGAAAAATGGTCACAATTTCTTCTGGATCCATAAAAAATAAGTTGTTTACAAACCCAAACTTTTTTTACCCAACATTGAAGATCTTCAAAAACTTTGAAGAATTCAGATCTAATTAGGTTTCAAAACGTGATAAATATCCTTCTGAACACTGACACACTGCAACCTTGTCAATACCAGGGCTACCAGAGCCTTCAACAGGTAAACAAAGGTACTTTATCGTCATTCCATTTATCAACAGTTTCATCGTTGATACTTTGCGTGGGTATGTCAATACTGACGAGAGAAACAATTCGTGAAATATTCTAAAAAAAGATTTGATAAGCACATTATCAAGAGCGTTACAGCAACTTCTATGCGTATAGAGATAACAAAAGCTATCAGACATGGTACACAGAGACGTAGAGTTCGGCCTCTGTTCATCATTTGCTTGTGCATGTATGCACACTCTGTCAGGATCATTATTCTCACACTTGTTAGGTCATTTGGATCATTATTTCACTGCTTCACTTCGATTTTCGATGAGCAGATTCTCTTAAGCAGAACTCCCTGTCTTGCATAACTTACATCCCCCGACACTACTTACTTAACCAGCGGGTATTTGTTGTAGATATCGACGATAAAATCACTGAACGAAGTCTTCTTCATCATCAATCGGCGTGTGCTCCCGAACAACGGTTCAGTCGCCAGCGAAGGTATCGGTTTATCATGGAAATAGTTATTCTTCTTCGTGATGTAGTAGTAGATGGCACCGAGGATCGCCAACAGCGGTATCAGTACGATCAAATCGATCTCCATTGCTGGAGCTTTGATTCACTTTAACACTCAAAACACACACTGTATCTCAAACACCGCACTTGGCAACTTTAGCAACTACACTGAAGCGATCCCACGGCACGGTCGGTCCATTTTATACTCCAACCGGTTTGCGTGGCGGACACACGCACACGCTAAATTTTGAGAGAATGGTTGTTTTTTTTTGTTTGTTTTTATTCACTCTAAGGCACGATTAGATAAGAAACGCGAGGGAGAGAAGATGTAGGGGTGGTTGAACATCATATGCCAATTGCCAACCATCAGAACCTCGCGACTCTATGGAGCAGGATGACGGGCAGATTTCTCAACAAAAAAAATTTTCCATAAAAAGGAGTGTATAATGAACGACGCGTGGGGTGCACATGTGAGACGATGGCATTTTGTTTACCGTGGAGCGCTTTCGTTGATGATCGTAAATTTGCAATAGCTCATAGGGTGGAGATGCAGAGAGTCGTCGTCGTAAGTCACACTCACACGCATTCGCCTGCTGAATGTGTCTCACACGAACACCACTCTCCAGGGTCCATTGTTTACAATGCAAAAAGGGAAGTTAAAACTCGTTTTAACTGACCGTCGAGCCCCTGCGTGCCGGCACACGGGGATGATTCAGCCGTATCTGTAGCACTCGCGTATCTTTCGAACCTGATCACGGACCACTTCGGAACGATTGATTGACAAAAGCGGTCGGGGAACAAGTCCAACAAGCTTGGGTACGTAAGTACGCCGGTGAGTAGTAGCTTCTTCTGATAAAGCTTATCTTTACTAATGAAATACTTTTCATTGCATTCGTTCGTTACAGGTGGCTTCCTCGTGTGACTGATAAGTTGCATTAGATACGCTCAATTTACTGAATTACCACCAGTGGCTGCTAATAGTAGTCAATAGGTATGGATTTATTTCTTCAAAGGCTACAATCATCCATTTAGATAAGCTTTGATTTTTAGACGTTCGAAACGTCATAAACTTTGATCCTCTTTAGTATCCTGGTCATGGCGCCCAACAATATGCCGTGATCTTAGCAGAGAAAAGGGTTTGCTAATAATTTGAGGAAATAAAAAGGATCATTAGGAAAAGGGAGATGGAAATTTCGGGACCATCTTTCGTAAGTCAATCCTCGAAACTTGACATTCGTTGGAGACATATAGACATCATGGGGTTTAGACTCCAACGTAGCAGAAAACGAGAAGGAAACCCGTTGTGATGGTGACCCTGACCACCAGCGGCCATGCTTTTATTGACTTACACAGGGATGTTAGCGGGAACAACGGCACCGGTCTTCGCATGGCAGGATCTGATATCGAATCCCATCGGGACCATCTCTTTCCCATCGGAACCGAAAACTTTACATCCTAGAATTGTGTTTTTAATACCTTAGTGACACCGTGAGGAGTTTCAGAGCTCCTAAGATATCTTGAAAGTAAAAAGCCTCAATTCACATACACATTGGGTTAACAAATTTATTTATCAAATATTAAAACGATTGCGCACAGTGCATGTTTGCCACCTCTGCAATAACACGCACGATTCTCAAAAAACACCCCGCAGCATAATTGTATGTTGACTCACACAGCATACATGTATAGCAGGAACTTATGTACATTCTCTTTCCAGCATGCTTGCCGTTTTTCTCTCTCTCTCTCTCTCTCTCTCTCTCTCTCTCTATCTGCTTCTCGCACATGCTGAGCGAAATTGAACGTGTGTGCGTTAGATTCGAACCGATCAAAGCAGGAAACCATAGCAATGCGTCACCACCACACACCAACACACTCCCACATCAACCTGTGACAAGCGGGAGTATGTGAGAGCGCACGCGAGAGAGAGAGAAACCTAGAGGGCAAAACTGAAACAATACGCGTACCGAGACGATCGCCGCCATATACGCTCTGCGCTGCACTTGCTGTTAGGGGATGGTAGGCAAAAACATCAACAGCAAACGATTGTGCGTGTGCTAGAGTGTGTGCGAGAGCATGATCGCGCTCCACGTTACTGAGACCATGCGCCCGCACGTTCAGCAAGAGGAAATGGTAACGCGAACCACAAGACAAACCACCATCAGCAGCAGTACAGTGCGAGCGTCTTCTGGCAGTCCAAGTGCTGCCACACTCGAGAGCCAAAGCGCTGTCGCTCGGCTTCTGGGGATTTTTGTGAACACAGTTGTCTTGTGTGACGAATGCCACAAACAGTGCTGTAGCAGTGGGCAGCGTACCGTGGACGATCCGATCTTTACGGCTACTTCGCCCACTACTTCGAACGTGCCAGAAACCGCATGGTGCCGCCAGAATTCAACGACCTTTTGACGTGAACGGAGTTCGCTTCCGCCCGCAGAGTGCATCAACAGAGTACGCGCGCGTGTGTGTGTGTTTGCATGTGTTTGCATGTGTTTATGTGAAAGAGTTTGTTGCTGCAATCCTTTTCTTTCTCCAAATCCAAGTGTGCGCAGTGTACCGAAGAATATAATTTGCGTGAAGAAAGGCAAGGTTGCTCAAGAGGGAAGAAAAGTGCATTAAAAATGTGTTTAAAAGCAGAGGCAATAATCCAAGTGTAACGTTTGCTTCCTGAGAGTGTGCGGTGTGTTTTTGTTTCATTACAAAACCGTGCTTACAGAGTAAGCATTAAAGCGAATCCGAACTGTGAGACGACGCGCCGTTCATCCCTTATCGCGTTGCTCTGATCTTCGTGCGATCGTTCTACGACGTGCCCTGTGCAGTGAGTGTTGGGTGGCGTGGTCGCATCATTCTAAACCTTCCATCCATCCCTTCATCCCGGAACACCGATTGCACAGCTTTGTTTGTGTGTTTGATAAAGCTCCGCTGCTTGCGTTGATGATGTGTCGTCATCGGCAGAGCGCATCACTTGATCAAGCCTGGCTTTAGACAAGACGCTGCAACCGTATTACACCGGCAAAACAACGGATCACTTAATACCGTAATAAAGGTAAGTAATCTGCTGGATGTGTCACCAGGTGAAGTTCAACTTGAAGCCAACCGTTCAAAAGTTGTTTTTTCTGTTGGTTGGTGTGTGGTGTTGCTCTTCTGTTGCTCGCTCAAGAAACGGATCAAAAGAAGAGAAAACCAATCGTACAGAACCGGTTTAGGTTTTCGAATCTGTTCACTCCCGGCGGCCCCAGAATCAGGTACAGGGAAAACGTAACGCAGGCCCTTACACGCGCTCCGAACTCAATCGCTGTGTATTCGCTCCCGAAAACTTTATCCGTTTGCCTGCTCCAGGTCCAAACACACACACACACAGGTAGCTTTAGTTTTAAAACCGTTTTGCCAAAAATTATTGCCCAACTATAAAACAAAAGGAAGAAAACACCAGCCCGGCTGGTGAAGGGAACTACAAACCACCTTTTCTTTTTGTTGGCAGCCGACAATCACTTCTTCCAGCCAAGCTTTTCGAGCCAGATTTCGGTTGGCCAATCTCTCGCTCGTTGAAACGACGGGCAAAAACCAACCGAGAACCGTTGCATGTTGTGGTGTTTTATGGGGGATGTTGTTCTTGTTTTTTTTTTGCTTTCCTTCTTCTTCTTCTTGGTCCGCTTGTACTACTACCTATTCCCATGCCTTCTGGTGGCCTTTTTTCCATGTGGAGCAGAGTACTAGCGCTGCCTCCATGGGCCCGGGTGTTTGTTTCATGTTATCATGTTTCGCTGCCAGAACAGGAGAACAAACCGAGCCACATACCGAGCTACCGAGGCTCACCGATCACGTTCTCGTTCATGTCTACCCCGCACAAACAGCTATGCTATGTGTGTGTGTGTGTCTCGCTAGTAGTTTTATTAGCTTTGGCCACTTTTCTAAGCAGCGCTTTATCTTATGAATGGCATCTCGTTGCTTGCGGAAGGGTACACAGCTAGCTTAGATTTCCAAATGGCACCGGTGTCTGCAAAAGTAACGGAAGCCATTTGCACTAGACAATGCGCTATGGAGATTTTCATTGCGTAAAAAAAGACGGGAAAACCAGGTCAATGAACAATCGTACCGACGTTCCGAGGGCCTTTACCCGTAGCAGTTGTTGGCTTTCGGAAGGAAAACCTGATTCCAAGTTCTAAAGATCTTTTTTTAATACGAGTTCTTTGACACGACGTAAGATATATGACTTACTAATTCGTTTTTCGATGTTGTAAATAATAATGGTGATGAAGATTTTGAGCATCTCCTACTCAAACGTAGCTTGACATGGGGATTTTTGCAACGACGTAGTATGTGAGTATTTGTGATGAGTCATATGACTTTTTCCAGAGTGTTGGCTTATCAGTATAGACTCAGACGTGTTGATGCAACGAGCTCGACCCATAATTGACGGTTTATGTTGAATCAGGTTCGCTGGAGTTCCGCTGCACAGAATCCGGATGACTCTAGTGTGTTTAATGCGGTACTTCTATTACTTAAAAATGTGTATTCCACATGAATTCCAGGATACTTAATCTTCTGATACTTAGTTAGAGTCCCCTAAATCTAATCCCTGGTTCAAGAGGTAAAGGTATACTTCTTCAAGAGCTAGCTTCTACTGGCAAAGATGTGATTAGTCCTCATCATCCTAATATCTCAGGGTCATGTTGAGGAATGTCCCGATTGTTAGAGGAAGTTTTTGGATAAGTCATCTGCCAAACAGTAGACGCATTAACGTATTCTTCTTCTTCTCTGGCTCTACAACCTCAGTAGATCTAGGTCTGCTATTTCTAGCTTTCTATGACTTGATTTTACCGGTAGCTAGATAGTCAGTTTTGCGTACGCTTTGCTATAGTTTAAATATCTCAGGGTAGATTAACGTGATGTTCTAATGATCAGCGACCATTTCTCTACATCACATTCAATTAAACAACTGTTATTTTTCTCCCTTGGAGCGTCCTTGTAAACCTTTTAGAAACCTTCCAGTGTTTTGCTAATCATCCACCTAATGGAACCATTCCTCTCTCGATCAGCATGAGCTCAAATTAATGCCGATCACCTCCCTGGGAGTGAAAGAATCCAACAAAAACAAAACGAGCACAACAGTAGCGCCAACGGGGTAGTTGTAACTATGCATGGTGCGGCCAATATCCGTCTCCTAATAAGGTCACCATTTTGCCCGGTTCTGCTGCTATAGCTAAGGCTGCTGTCAAGTGACAGGCGTGAGTCACTTCCCGGTTGATCGAGGCCGCGCAATGATCTTGCGATTATAAAAGAAATTTATCTTCTCCTTCCTTCCATCGTGTCGATCAAAGAAATTGTCATCATTCGTTCGCGTGGTTTATCCGATGAGCCTGTGACGGCCATCGTCTGCCTGCCTGAGTCATTTGATGTGTGGCTGATGGTTCGGAACGCATTAATGCCCTTTTCATCGGGTGCCCACTTTCCCTTTATACACACACACACACACATTTCATCGTTTGTTTCCGCAAAATTTTCCCTTTTTTTCCTTTGCCTTTACAAATGAACACGCCGAGCTTCTCATACAAAAGCTATTAAATAAAGAGAAAGATAAATAGACACACACACGCAGCGCAAAATACACAAAACAAACAGGAGGAAAAGGTAATCATAAATGAGTGTGAAGCATAGTATAAAATTAAACTTAAAAAACAAGAAAAACATCGCCCAAAACAAGTGCTTAAATCTGTGCAAGAAAAACACACACAAAATGACAACACAAGCGGCAAAACAGCTGCTGTAAATCTTTCTCCTGTTGAGATACGGGAGCTTTTTTTGTTGTTGTTAGAGTGTGTGTGTGTGTGTGAGAGTGTGCTCTTAAGTTGTTGCTTTTCCTCCAGCAATCATCCTTTGGCTTTATTTAGATTAGGGCCATCATGGAACACTTTTTCCATCCACACCATCACCATTCGACCGCCACGCGTGAAACTAGGCCACGCGGAACCGGGTTTATGATGCGCGGAGCATTAAAATCGGCCCCTTGTGTGTGTGTGTGTGTGTGTGTGTGTGTGTGTGTGTGTGTATAGGGGGGTGATTTGATGAAGGCGTGCTCCCAGTTTGATTAGTTTACTATGGCGCTCAGTTATATTGGTAAAGAGAAAGATAAATAGACACACACACGCAGCGCAAAATACACAAAACAAACAGGAGGAAAAGGTAATCATAAATGAGTGTGAAGCATAGTATAAAATTAAACTTAAAAAACAAGAAAAACATCGCCCAAAACAAGTGCTTAAATCTGTGCAAGAAAAACACACACAAAATGACAACACAAGCGGCAAAACAGCTGCTGTAAATCTTTCTCCTGTTGAGATACGGGAGCTTTTTTTGTTGTTGTTAGAGTGTGTGTGTGTGTGTGAGAGTGTGCTCTTAAGTTGTTGCTTTTCCTCCAGCAATCATCCTTTGGCTTTATTTAGATTAGGGCCATCATGGAACACTTTTTCCATCCACACCATCACCATTCGACCGCCACGCGTGAAACTAGGCCACGCGGAACCGGGTTTATGATGCGCGGAGCATTAAAATCGGCCCCATGTGTGTGTATATAGGGGGGTGATTTGATGAAGGCGTGCTCCCAGTTTGATTAGTTTACTATGGCGCTCAGTTATATTGGTGTGTGTGCGTGCTAACGGGTGATAAGAAAATTTTATCACCGTACCGTTTTACAGATGAGATGAACCAAGAATATTTCTTTAGCTTCTTGTTTTATACAGCAGTGCTTTCCTTTTGATTGCATCTGATAGGACGGTTAGGTTACAATTGCAGCGAGCCGGCAATTCGTTTATCTCATTATTACCGGTTATTTCACCATATTGGGGTATATCTTAAGGCTGGGTTAGATAAAGTGTGTTAGTTTCTTGCAACAAGAGATGCAAGAGAACGCCTAATAAGAAGATGAGTTTCACAAGTTCACTTATTATTTTAACACTGAGGTATGGAATGGCGAATCGATGCCTTGTGATTGGAATCTCGGCATCAACTACCCCATATACAAGAAGGAAGATAGGCTAGATTGCAGCAACTACAGGGATATTACGGTGTTGAAGACCGCCTACAAGATTCTCTCCCTAGTAGTACAAGATAGACTTGTCCCATACGTTGAAGAGAAACTATCAGAGAGGCTTCCGAAATGGAAAATCAACCACTGACCAGATATTCATCATGCGGCCAATCTTGGAGAAGATGTCGGAGCATCAGCTACACTCCTACCATCTCTTAATTGATTTTAAAGCCGCATACGATAGCTCATTTGCTATCACCAAGGGCCTGCGCCAAGGAGATGGGTTCGCATGTCTCCTATTTAATCTCTCACTAGAGAGGGAACATCCGAGACTCCGAGTGGTGGAAACTTCGGGGATCATCTTCTATAACTCACTTCAGATCTTGGCATACGCTGATGCCATAGACATCACTGGTTTGAGGCTTTCCTTACGTAACAGAAGCTAACCAAAGGATCGAGCTTTGGTCCTCGGGTTGGAGATCAACGAGGCAAAAACCAAAATGGTGGTGACACCACCAGCGGCCCTGCTAAAAACACTGATTTACGGAGGGATGATGTACAGAGAGGTGATCGCCCAAAACTTCACCTATCTGGGGTCAAAAGTCAGCACCGACAACAACATTAGACGTTGAATTGCGCGCAAGGATGCTTACCTGCCGCTATGGACGAAGCTGGGACTGTATAGAACCTTTATTAGTCCCAGTCCCAGCGGCCCGGTGGTGTATACCATAGCGGCACCGGTCTTCACACGGCAGGACCGGGGTTCAAATCCCGGCGGACCGCCTCCCCGTACGCAGGACGGGTATAACATAACTAAGTCACAGAAAGCTAGCAATTGCTAGTAGACCAAGACCTACAGAGGTTGTAGTGCCAGAGAAGAAGAAGACTCACATACGCCTCTGAGACATGTGCAAAACAGACGAAACCCTCTTAGCCGGAGGTTCAAGAGAAAGATCCTCAGAAGGATTGTTGGTCCCAATCAGACTCGACAAGCTCCGGGTGGGCTGGTCATGTCATGAGAATGGCACCGGACGACCCAGTCCGTAAAATCCTTTTAGGTCGACCACATGGACATAGGAGGTGTGGGAGGCCCAAATTGAAATGGAGTGATTGCGTTGATGCGTCCGCCAGAACGGGCCAGATATTGGATTGGCAAATGATGATGCTATACAACAATAAATCAGATATCGTAACCCAAACTTCTATGCTAATGGGAATTAGATTTGAAAGTTAAGAAAAAAAATATAGAAGAGTTAATAGAAGTAATTACAGCATCATTCATGCGTATTTCATGAAACGCAAACCTTCCTACAATCAAGGCTAATCTCCACAAAGTTTTGCAAAAACTATCTTTTAATGTATGCATTATGTTTATACCTTACGGAGCATTATTAATGTTTGCGTTCATTTCCCTTTCTATTGACCCTGGAAGCCATCATCTATCACAACTTATCTAAAAAAAATATATGAAAGTAGTTAAACTAATAATCAATCTCTCACTTCCCTTTCCATCCCGATCAATCACGATCATTTCCACCCATTGCAAATGAGCAATTTTCAGCGCGCAATTTCGACAATCGACTCGATGTTCGATGCGGCCTTTGAACTGCAGCGAACGTACCTTTGTAGGCCACTAATGTTGTGTTTGTTGTTCGTTCTTGTAGGTGATGCCGCTGTTTTGCGCTTACTAAACGCATTTCCTTTTCGCAATGGGTGTTTGCTGGGTGCAGGCATGGCAATACAGCACTCGTTGCACTCCCAAGGACACGCGCTGTGTTAATAGACGAAAAAGAAACCCAACGAAAAACACGCACACAGCGAGCAAGAAAAGTTAATTTCGGCGCTTTGGTGTGTGGTACGTATGTGGCGGGTCGCGTGGCCAAAAATTAAATTCAAGGTTCTCCTTCTTTTGAGACATGCTACACACACACACACGTTCACTCGCTCGAAGCGAACGGGGGTGAGTTTTGCGTAATTGCATTTTGCGCACACACATTTCCCTTTTGTTTTGTCACCTTTCTCGGTGACGATGAAACCTTTTTTTTTCTTGGGGAGCAAAAACAAAGCTCCCCATATCAGCTCATATTTATCAGTGTGTGTGTGTGTGGGGTTTCAGCTTTTTTGTGGTTTGTTTGTTTGGGGGCGAATGGTGCTTCCTCTCGCTAAGGAGGTTATTAGTTTATGCTGACAAAAGCCACCACCCGGGCGCACACTGCCAACGATGATGATGAATGGGACCGAGCGCGATAGCGAGCGAGAGAAAGACAGTGTGTGTAGATCATGTTACAAAGAGGGCAACGGATTTCAGATACTATGTTGGGGAGGGAGAAATGTGAGTTGCAAAATTGCATTCAATAAGCATGGTTGCGGCGCACATAGTGCAACTGAACGTGTGACGTGTTTGCAGTTTGGCCGCCTGCCGATCATATGGTTCGTGACGCATCTATTTCTCTCCTTTGGGGAATTATTGTGCAGGTTGTGATTCATGCTTTATGCAGCGTGATGCATCAGTTTGTGCGTGGTGGGAATTTTTGACAGAACAAGGAAATATTTGATTTTTTTATGATCATTTTATTAAACTGATATGATCAATGCGATAGGAAATTAAATGACGCTATTGTATCACAGATAAATTCAATAACTTTTGACTGAATGGTTTGACCATCAACCTCATCTAGGCTTAAGGATCTTTAACCAATTGCTGACAAGCTTATGAATTTACAATCTGCCATAACAATTAAATTTCAACTGAATGTGGTGTATAGAAAGAAAGCAAATGTTTACTTATTGTCAATCTTTCCCATCAATTCCAGCTAACAGATACAGCACCCAGAACCTCGTTGGCGCTTTTGAGGTCAGAGTGAGTGCCAAAGCGATTAGCACTGTTTGCCATTTTCTCGACGGTGTGCAACGGAGAGAGAAGCCCCAGTAAGCGCAACCACTAGAAGCGATAGTAAAAGACGCACTCCAGACGTGGGAAACGGGGAAGGCAAATAGGGCAAAGAGCCTCATCGCTCATCGCCCAAGGGAAAAACCAAACTCACTTGGAAGTGAAATCTCGCCTCACCAGGCGTGTGTACCGTTATGGGTGCTGCGGTTAAGCTTATGCTTATTATTATTTCTTTGCACCTTGTTGCCTGCTCTAGGGAGAGTGTGCGGGTGTGTGTGTGTGGGTGTGTTAGGGTGGAACATATTTTGGTTCTCCCTTATGACCCGTGACCCAAGGGAAGACGCTACCATACGGGCCTGACACGAGCTTTCCCGTAGCGAAGCGTGTGCTATAAACGTAGCTAGAGCTCGCTATAATCCGTAGCGTACGTCTTTAATATGCACAGAATTGGTTGTTACTTCTTTTTTAGCCTTTGCTGCTTCTTTTCTCCGTTGAACGGTGCTTGAAACACACCGGAAGGACAGCTCGATTATGCCAATGTTCTCTGCTCAATTTCCGCCTTCATTAGTGTGATCCGCTCGGCAAACTAGTCGCCGTGTACCGGGCACCAAGCACCTGTACCACCGGGGAAAGGTGCTAGAATTTACCGAAATACTCATTTCCGGCGAGGGAAAATGGTGAAAGAAGGAAATCCAACAAAAAAAAGCATCAACACCCACGGGAAGGGAAATTAAAAACGTGTTCGCGAGCGAGCGAGCGGGTTCGTCGCTTGTGGACAAATCGAATCGTTCTCGTACGTGATGCGCTCTCGGCAGGGGTTCTCGACGGCTGTGTGGGACGTTTAGTTTAGTTAGTTAATGTTAGGATTTGAATGTGGGTCCGCCGGAAATAAAACGATAAACTCGTTTTATTTTAAATTTTCGATCAAGAGGTACAATGTGGGTCTGGTACGCATACATTAATGCCCTTGTTTACCCCATTCTATGAGGTGTTTTACATTTCTAGCTTAAGCCTTTCAGTGCAGACCTGCATAACAATGTCTTATTGCTTCCAAATTCTGTGAACTCTCCATTTCATCCATCCAACCGTGACAATGTTAGCTACAGATACAAACAAAAAACCGCACGTGCATGTGCACTGCCAAATGCACGTACGGGGCACACGTTACTGTCGTTTGCTATAAACACCAACCAACCAACCTTCCGTCGGTCCCACCCTGGCCACAAGAACCTGGGGAACCATTTTATGTTTTCTTTCGTACCACAAACCCAGCCCGTCATTTGTTACACCCGCGTCGTTTGTGCACGAAATAGTTTCCTGTTATGGTTCGGTGCGTTTCTGTCTAGAGAGGCTTGTCTTTTTTTGTTGCTGCTGCCGTCCCGCTTTTGTTACCCCTTGTAATGGGTGGGTTGAAATTCATCCCCGCTGGTTGAAGGTGAATTGAAAATGGTTAAAAAGTTGCAGCAGCAGCTCCGCGTTACCGTGCGGTGGTTGCGGAAAAGCTCTGAACCGAACCGAGCAACCCGCGGATGTGGAAAGCGAAGGTGCATCTACACAACACAATTGTCCATTATGCTGATGGGTTCCAGCTGTTGGCATGGAAAATCGGTGCTCGATCGATTGGAGCAACCGAACCGAGGGAGAAATAAAAAAAGGAAAACGGAATGGAGATGGGGAAAATATTAGAAACGATCGATTTCGATGATGAAAATTCGATGGAAATATCAAAATTCAACAACCAAACCAAAAAAAGGGAAACTCTCTTCACTTCTCCCTCAAACAAACGATCAATTAAGATCGTTGCGATTTTCGGTGGTTTGGTGTAGCTTTCTTCTGTTCCGAGCAGGGGTTTGCGGTTAGTTTGTGTTGTCTTTACACTTGCAGCTATGTCATACATTATTCCATCACCGAAAGTGCCATGCCCGCACGTGGTTGGATTAGTGTAAACTGATCAATTAATACGATCAGTATGACGCGTCTATCGGTTTATCGAAATTGAATTAAATTAAGGAGCAACTTTCGAAATGAAAACGTTTTCGGTTTTGTTAACTCTGAAGACTGTTTTGCTGGATTCGATTATTTAAACGTACAACATTTGCAAATATAGAATAGAATGTACAATAAATCGAAAAAATAAACGTAGCGTAGCAGTAACATACCAATTACAAAACAAAATACTAATTCTTTGTTCTATTTTCTCGGTTTCTTATTGCAGAACGACCAACCAGAACACAACCATTCACCACCACCCCATCAAACGATGTACAACGGTGAAGCAACAGCAGCCCGACCGAAGAAGGAAGTGATTGGATCGGAACGCTACACGGTTCCAATATAGCACCAGCGTGCGAGAACCTGCCCTACTGGTGCTAAGTTGCAAACGTGGCTACTTGTCCATTTCTGCCAACATCTGCCTGCAAAAAAAAAGCCTTTCTGTTGCCGATTCAAACAACCATGGCGGAGGAAACTGTAAATCATCTCACGAATTCACAATCAACAGCCAAAACGATGGCGAACCGTGGTGTGATGATCCCGGGCTATTGCACATTCCCGAGACCAGCGCCGACCACCGCTCGGCTGTCATCGGTGGCAGAGCATACCGAGCGCCAGCAAGTGCAGGATCGGGATGCGAACAGCAGCGACCATTTCTACACACTACGGCCAGCAAAGATGGGCGGTGTTGGTGGGCGTTTAAATCCAACGGTGGGCAGTGTACGGAAGGGACCGACCGCGGAAGACCTTGCCGAATCGAACCGAAACTTGCTGTACGAGCAGAACATGAGCACGTTCGAGAATTTCTGCGAGAGGCGTAACAGTGAGCGGCGGCTGCAACCGCCACACCAAGCGGGCGAGGAGGAACCGGCAGAACGTGGTCCGGAAAGTTTGGGCAATTTCTGCACGCTGCGTAAGGTACGAAGATCGCGCAGTGGAGGTGACACTGTGCCCGGGCAACAGTGCGATGCGAGTCGCGCAAGTCCACTGGGTGGTGCGTACTGCACGCTGAAGAAGAAAAAGCTGCAGTTGAATCGCAAGTTTGTGGAAAGTTTCTTGGAAGACCCGAACGCGAAGGTGGTGGACTATCTGTCGGAGTTGGATGCGTACCTGGACGAGATGGATGATGAGATGTGCGGTGAAATTGAGGATAGTAGTGAGGGCGACAGTGAAGCTAATAGTGCGGGTGAAGATCACTGTGTGGAGCAGAAGCTGCCCGAGCTGGATAGCAAGGGTCCGCTTGCTAGCGAGAAGGAAGATGTTGGAGAAAGTTTACAGTATTACCAAACGAATGTGCGGGTTGACGCTAGTGCCGAGTGTGATGTGACGGCGAACGATGTGTATCAGGAGGATCGTATCAGGTTCGGTGACATCAAGCATTTCTGTACCCTGCCCAAACAGAAACGTACCCAATTTCTGAATGCGTTTAAGCGAGGTGCGTCCTTGCGTAGGTCGGCCGTAAGTCAACCAAAGGCGACCGACGATTGTGAGCGCAGGAAACCGCACGAAACAGAACCCATTCCGGATGAGAAGATCGAGTGTGAAATGGCGGAAAGCAGAGACAACACTAATGGTGAGTTAGTTTGTGAGTTTTGGTTGGGATTTCCTTTTGTTAATTACTCCTACTGAGTTGTTTAGAAGTGTGAGATGTCAGGGATCCAAGTAACACAGCTTTGTAGGTTGCTTTTCGTGTCTGCAATCAAAGCAGTGTACGTTTACAAGAGTCACCAGGTGATCGAGTGACCGGCAACAAAGTAAAGCAAATAATGGAACAACAGCTACAAGCGTCTCCTTCAGCCGAGTTTGAAGCGCTCTCGGATCAGCTTGCCGAGCTAGAGGAACACCAACTCACAATAGCCGAATCGGAACGGGTAGTAGCTGCGCTAGAAGCCAAAATCGCTGTACGAAAGCTCAAAAGTGGCCGAGCACCGGTCGCACCACTCCCATTCGCCCACTTCAAGGCCTTCTGTCTCGGTTGGGTACGGAAGTGTGAAACCGCCACGGAGAAGGTTCGCTTCGAAACGCGTGCCATCGAGCGACAGAATGTCGAGCGCTGTGCATTGATCGATCAAAAGCGTCAAAGCGTTGGAAACGATGCACTGCGGGTCCATCTCGAGAGTTTCACGATCGAGCGGCTTGTTGGCGAGCGTGACTTGCGAGCTGCACAGCACACCGATTACGAGCTGCGCCGGCTCGGTGCGGAAGTGAAGCGTGAGATGGTCAGGGAGAAGTTAGTTCTGTATGAAACTACCCAGCAGCATGGTCGGCTGCACGAACATGTAAATCAGTGGAGTAGCAAACTTGAAGAAGTACAAGCCAAAATTGAACGTACCGAGCGTGAGGTAGAAATGTTGGAGCGTCAGAATGAAACATTACGTGCCAAGCTGTGCCAAGATCGAGTGCCAAATGTGCAAGAGATGGCAAATCGTGTGGAGGAGTTGCGCCAGCTTCAGGCACAACTTTACCGGCGGGTAAAGCGCGGCATATTGGATGGCTCTATTGCCGTTCCCGTAGGCAAAGCAGAAGAATAATACGAACACGATCGTCGCACCAATTGCAAGATAATTTGGTTAAACTCAATTGACCTAAATTAATCGCACACTTTGGTCTGGTAGACGGGGACCGGGACGGGTTGAACGTGCGGCACTAAATTCAATAAAGAAGAAAACCTCCCCATTCATCAACAGCGCACGTTACTACGGCAATGGAACCGACTCTAATCGTTCGATTCGGTTCGTCACGATCGTGGTGGCTTGTAGCTTCTAGTTTAAAGATCGCCCACGGGTAGTTAGCTATATTTTTGAGTCACCTACCTATGAGACAATCTTTCGGGTCGTTAATCTTTGTTGACATGGTTCAATCCTAGGGTCCAAAAGTTTCGATGTGTAACGTTTCGTATTGCGGTAATACACATTGAACTCTATGTCTCTCTTAAACAATCGACTGTGCTGAGTAATAGTATAGTACGTTCTGCATGATTTGAAATTATAGATTAAAGCGTTGATAAGAGAACCCTGCGTGCGTGTTCTGTAGTGGAGAAGTACTTTATCAGTGTCAATTAAAAGCTGTCTGCTAACCAGTTTGACGGATGAACAAGCACTCACTGTCTCATCTCAAGTGCCTATCTAGACAAGTACTTCCTGTATCTATGTAGAAGATCCATCGCTTTATTTAAAGTTATAAAAATAGTATCAATACATTGGTACACAAATAGTTATGATAGACATATGGCACACAACTCACAAGGCTCACTTTGTACGAATCTCAAGCATGTCTAGGTTTGAAGTTCACAAACACACCGTTCTCACTGTTCAACGCAATAAACCCCTTCTGCAATCGTATCGGAACTTCGGTGCGTGGAGTACGCTCAAACGTAAACTCCTTCAACAGCTGATATATGATGGCTTTCACCTCCTTCAGGGCAAAGCGCGACCCGATACAATTTCGGGGACCGATCCCGAACGGAAGGTATGTCCCCGGTTGAATCTTATCTCGATTTGATTCGCTAAACCGTTCTGGGTCGAATTTTTCCGGGTCTGGATAGTACTGCGGATCATAATGAAGACCAACGATCGGGATGAACACTATCGTGCCCTTATCGATAGTAAATTCAACACCGTCCTCATTGCGTACCACATAGTCCCGCGTGCAGATGCGATCCGTTGATGGAGCAGGACTCCATTTCCTTAGAGACTCCGACACTACCATGTCCATGTACTTCATGCGCTGAAGTGCTTCGTATGAGACGGGCTTTCCTTCCAGTGTGCTGTTTGTAGCTAAAATTTCTTCGTACAGCCGATCCTGTACATCACGATTGAGGGTTAGCTCGTAAGCTAGAAATGTGAGACAGTTTGCGACGGTATCAAACCCTGCTAGGAAGAAGATGAGACATTGTGCTACGAGTTCCATCTGTGTGAGTGGTTGACGTTCATGAGAGATTACATGTTGAGATTCTTGTACCGTGGCAAATGCTTCCACGAGCGTTTCTTCTTGCTCCTTCTGCCTTCTCAATATTCCTTTCTTGGCTTGCATTAGAAGATGGATCATGTCCGGACGCACGATTCCTTCCTTTTCGCGTGTGTTTGCCGTATCGAGAACGATCCCAGCGAAGAACAGATTAAGCTCCCTATCGAACAGATCAACTTCAAGCTTCTCCATCAACCACGGGAACACACGATACGCGATCACTTTGAGTAACACTTTGAATCGCGCAAAGTCGATCATACGTTTGCCGTTGGTGTAGAAGGCGTTGGTCGGATCACGAAACGAATCCACCTTCAGTCCGAACGCGCACGACGCAATCACATCGGTGGTGTACCGTGAGAACACTTCCTTCATTTCGTACTCCCGGCCATCCACATCGTGGTTCTGCTCCCTGTAGTACTGGACCACACCTGCACTACACTCGACCACCTGATCAAACATCTGACGCATCTTGCTACCGGTAAAGGCGGGACTAAGCGTAGCCCTCATATTGCGCCACTGCTGATCCGAAAGCGCAAACAGCGTCTTGCCAAACAACGCAATCGAATCACGGTCCAAGTTGCTTCCGAAGATTGGCCGATGGTTCACGAAGTGGTCGAAATCCTTGACAGTGATCTGCTTGATCAGCTCCGGATCACGTACCACGAACACGGGATTGATGAGATCAAACATTCCAAATACTCTGTAACGAAACGGTCATGAGTGTTGTTCCTGTCTAAGAACAAAGAGTTACTTATGCTTACTTTATACGTTCGAAACGGTTGTAGATAGATTGCATAAATTCGTAAGAGGAAATCTTTCGTGTCAGCAACTGTCGGGTACTTCCGAAGAGTGGTTCAAACGGCAAACAGGGGATGGGTTTACTCTCAAAGTAACGATTGTTCCGCGTGACATAGGCGAAAAATAGGGCGAAAAGCAGCAGTAACAATAAAGGACTAAGAAGCAGTAACGCCATGTTGGTGTGCTTCAACTGTTGGGTTAAAGGACATAATTGAAAAGGTGAAATAAAAGGAGAAGTCAGAATTACAATCGAACTTATATCAGGTGTCTGTCATCAACTAATCTTAACACATGCTAAAGACATGGGATTCCTAAAGGTACGTTGTGTACGGTGCAGTTCTTGCTTTATTGTCCATTATATAGAGATTGTTATAGTATACTGCGTTCTACACCAGATCTATTTTGTTACCCTTGAGCTTAATCGCAGATAGATTCCCTTTTCCGGTTTCAAAGGAGTAAACCCTTTTGCCAGTTGTATTGGTACCTGCGTACGTTCCGAGCGCTGAAACTCGAAGTTCAGCAGTAAATGGTACACAATCGCTTTGATCTCCATCAACGCGAATCGAGATGCGATGCAGTTGCGTGGTCCTATTCCGAACGGAAGGTATGCTCCGAGTGGAATTTTCTGTCGGTTCTCTTCGCTGAATCGCTCCGGATCGAAGCGATCAGGATCGGGATAGTACTGTGGATCAAAGTGTAGTCCAGTAATCGGTATAAACACAGTGGCACCCTTGGGTATAATGATGTCTGGATCTCCCGGAACTGGATAGTCCTGATTGCATACACGATCGGTACCTGGGGCTGGATTCCATTTCCTGAGTGTTTCAGAAACTACCATGTCCAGATATCGCATGCCTTGTAGAGCATCGTATGTGAGCGATTTCCCATCTAGCGATTCCGATACTTCTCGAATTTCTTCGTACAGACGTTCCTGTATGTGGGCCGCTATCGTCACCTCGTACACCAGGAACGAAATTGCAGTTGCGAGCGTATCGAAACCGGCCAAGAAGAACAAAAAACACTGAGCTACCATTTCACCCTCACTGAGCGTTACCGTGCGCTTTGGAAGGATCGTTTCCTCGTTTGATTCTTTTGCTGTTGCAAAGCTCTCTACCTCCTCGGGATCCTCGCGAGGCTGAGATCGCAACTTTCCTTTACCGGCTTGGATCAGTAGATGGATCAAATCGGGACGCACTGTGCCATGATGTTCTCTCTCCTTTACCGACTGTCTAAATAGATTCGTGAAAAACTCTACATGTTTCCGGTCGAAAATGTCCATCTGCAGCCATCCCATAAGCTTCGGAAACACCTGATAGCCCATCATCTTGAGCATCACATGGAAGCGGCTAAAGTTGGAAAGATCTTTCCCATACCGAAAGAAAACATTTTCCCTGTCACGGAATGAGTTAATACGTACTCCGAACGCAACGGACGCAATAACATCGTTCGTGAAGCGGATGAAAAGATCCTTCACTTCACACTCTTGCCCAGCGGGGTTATCCAATGCCTGGACCATATTTTCACTGCACTCTACAATCATGGTAAACATTTGACGCATCTTGCTGCCGGTAAACGTAGGGCTGAGTGTGGTGCGTACGTCACGCCATTTCTGACTGCGTAGATTAAACAATGCCTTCGTAAACATGACGGTAGACTTTTCTGAGTTCGCACTGTCTGCCGATATTAGCGAGCGATGGTTAATAAAGCGGTCGAAGTCTTTCACCGTGATGTGCTTTATCAACTCCGGATCACGAATGACAAACATTGGCGTTAGTATCTCGAACATGCCAAACATTCTACAAGAAATGTAAAATTTCGTTTCAGTACATTTATTACGTTGCAAAGACGGCACTACTTACTTTGCGTGTGGAAATGCTTCATAGTTCGAGCGTACGAAGTCATTAAATGAAGTACGCTTCAGTACTAAACGCCGACAGCTTCCAAAAAATGGTTCTACCGGCAGGCATGGTATAGGGAATCGTTCGAAGAATTTATTGTTGCTCGTCAGGTAAACATACAACGCTACCAGCAGCGATACGATTCCAATCACAAACACTAAGTTTACCTCCATTTTGTAGTACTTTCGAGTGCACTGCTCATCGGTCTTCTACCACAAATAATATCCTGTTGATCCTGTTGATACCAAAAATGCTGCGAGAAAGGATTGGTAGTTTATGTTTTGAAAATAATTTAGTAGTGTCCTACCGGATGTCCAACTATACATACTTAGATAACTTTTTTCGGTGCCCATGCGTTCTCCATTTATAAAATACAGAATGCAGATGTGCTTCCAAAAATAAGCTTTATTGATATTAAGTTATTGACTCTAAAAACTCTCCAAGGCGTAGGATATATGGTTTTAGTGCACGTGACTTCAAACATTGGATGATCTCTACTCTCTCTGCCGCGGTACCAACTTTAGATGGATGCCCTTTTCTGCCGTCAGGGGGTTAAATCCTGTTGCCAGTTGTATTGGTACCTGCGTACGTTCCGAGCGCTGAAACTCGAAGTTCAGCAGTAAATGGTACACGATCGCTTTGATCTCCATCAACGCGAACCGGGATGCGATGCAGTTGCGTGGTCCTATTCCGAACGGGATGTACGCTCCGAGTGGAATCTTTTGGCGATTCTCCTCGTTAAATCGTTCCGGATCGAAGCGATCGGGGTCGGGATAGATTTGCGGATCATGATGCAGTCCAACGATGGGGATAGAAACTGTAGCACCTTTGGGAATTATGACATCAGGAGCATCACCTTCACCAGCCACTTTGTAATCCTGGTTACATTGACGATCGCTAGCGGGGTTTGGTGGCCACCTTCGGAATGCTTCCGATACAACCATGTCCAGATATCGCATACCCAGTAGAGCATCGTAAGTGAGCGATTTGCCTTCCAGCGACTCCGATACTTCCCTTATCTCTTCGTACAGACGTTCCTGTATTTCAGGCGCTATCGCTACCTCATACATTAAGAACGACATTGAATTCGCGACTATATCAAAACCTGCCAGAAAGAATATCAGACACTGGGCCACCATTTCAGCCTCGCTGAGCGTCTCTGTTTTCTCCCCTTCAGGAAGAAGGTTCACATCGTTCGATTCTTTCGCCGTTGCAAAGCTCTCGACTTCCTCACGCTCCTGTGGCAGATGGCGCAGCTTTCCTTTTGATGCTTGCATCAGTAGATGGATCATATCGGGACGAATGATTCCATGTTGTTCCCGCTCTTGAACCTGACTTCTGAATAGATCCGCAAAAAATTGGACATGCTTACGGTCAAAAAATTCAATGTCTAGCCTTGCCATCAGCTGGGGACAGAACTGGTAACCCATAAACTTGAAAAACATAGACAAGCGGTTAAAGTTGGATATTTCTTTACCATAGCGGAAGAACACGTTCTGTTCGTCAAGGAATGAGTTGATCCGTATTCCGAACGCACAGGATGCAATAACATCGTTTGTGAAGCGGATGAAAAGCGACTTCATTTCACACTCCTGTCCTGCAGGGGTTTCCACCGCCTTAACGAAATTTTCGCTGCACTCCACAATCATGGCAAACATGTGACGCATCTTGCTGCCGGTAAACGAGGGACTCAGGGTGGTGCGTACATTCCGCCAACGTTGTCCCCTGAGGTTGAAAAGTACCTTTGTAAATATGATGGAAGAGTTGTTGGAACTGTCGTCCGGCACTATTGTTCGATGATTAATAAAGTGATCGAAATCCTTCACCGTAATGCGCTTCACTAGCTCCGGATCGCGTATGACAAACATTGGTGTAAGCAACTCGAACATACCATACATTCTGCGAAAACAAAACAAAACAATTTTAGCAAAATGGATAACTTAATTCCGATCGTATACTTACTTTGCGCCCGGAAACGATGCATAACTTGCGCGAATGAAGCCGTTTAATGAGATCCGTTTCAGTAATACTCCTCGTTGGCTTCCGAATAATGGTTCTACCGGTAAGCATGGTATAGGGAACCGCTCGAAGAATTTGTTGTTTTTCGTGAGATAGACATACAATGCCGCTATTAGCATCGTTATTAATCCAGCCGTAAACACTAAACTCAGCCCCATTTTTGACAAAATTCTAGTCCACTACCGTATGTAAACTCTGTAAAGAAAAACAAGATGAAAATGGATGTGGTTAATAATAGAATATCATCTCGAGAGTTGGCCATAAGGGAAGCTCTGACGTACGTCAGCATCAATGTACCTTTTTGCTTCACTGTATTTTCGACGGTCGCGATTAATTTAATCGTCGATTGTATGACCTTCTATGATGAAGCGATCAGACACTTATACAACTACCCGCCGGTTGCTACGGTTACCACCATCTACACGGTTGCAAACTAAATGTGAAATGAATAATTAAGCGACCCCTCTGCTATATGATGATCATCATGAGTTGGCTTCTCGCGCTGCTTATTAATAATTCCTGGCTGTCTGATATATCTTATCAACGGCGCTGTGGCTACCGCTGGAGTTCATCAAGTTCAATCAATTTAGCTGTCAACCATTGCCCCACCCCACATACACACAGCAATTTGCCAAAACAAGGAAAGAATCATCTTCGAACAATGACAGGCATTTTTTTGGAAACTGGTTCACTTCCACTATTAATAAGACAATTTGTCAGTGGAAGAGGACTTATCAGCGTTTCTTTTTAACAACCACCATCGAGACACAAGCCAAGATATTTCGTGACCATAGTAGAATAGAGACGTCGTGTGCCCCAATTTTACCATTTCCAGCACGCTTTGATAAGCATTGTCTTGATAAACCCATGAATTTACGAAGCTGCTCGGTTGTGGACAAAGAGGCCACCAAATGCGATATCTTACACTGATATCTGCCCAGCTTACTTATCATTAACTGACCATTAGCCAATCGGAAATCTCGTCTTCGATGATTAAATTTTATTGTACATTCTTTAGTAAAGTATACTGAACATCGGACACTCCCTCACTTACTGGCCACGCGCGGTTTAAAACGAATCCAGATTCCATTTTTAGAGGCTAGCGCAACTGGACTAGGCTTCAGACGTAATGGTATCTCCGATTCCGACACTACCATGTCCATGTACCGCATGCTCTGGACGGCTTCGTACGTGAGCGGTTTACCGTTAAGTTTTTCGTCGATCTCGGCAACCTCCTCGTACAGGCGTTCCTGTATCTCCGGGTGTCGCATCAGCTCGTACATCATAAAGCCGATTGCGGTCGAGATGGTGTCGAAGCCGGCGAGGAAGAACAGGAAGCACTGCGCTACCAGCTCCTTGTCGGACCATTCGCGTGTGATCGCCTTCTTGCCAACGGCCGATTCGTGTACCGTCGCAAACCCGGCATCCTTCACGTCAGGCTCATCGCGCTGATGACTCAGCACACCTCGCTTCACCTGCATCAGGATGTTGATCATGTCGTTCCGCACGATGCCCTTCTCCTCGCGCACCCGCATATTGTCCAGGATCATGTCGAAAAAGTGCTTGCACATTTCCTTATCCATCATTTCGATATTCAGCTTCAGCATTACCCGGGGCATCATCATAAACAGCATAAAGCGAATCGTTGGCCAAAAAGAGCTAAAGTCCAGCAGCTTCTTTCCCCGGACGTAGAAATCATTCTTCTGGTCGGAGAACGAATTCACCTGAATGCCAAACGCGATCGAGGCGATCACATCGTTGGCAAAGCGCGAAAAGATGTCCTTCATTTCGTGCATCTGCTTTGCTTCGTCCGCCCGTGCCTCTTGCAGTAGATGCTGCACCATACCCTGACAGCTTTCCGACATTAGCTCAAACATCTGACGCATCTTGCTGCCGGTAAACGCGGGACTCAGCGTAGCCCTCATATCGCGCCACTTTTGGCCGCGCAGCATGAACAGCGAGTTGAGGAACATGTTGTCCGAGCCCACCACATCGTGCTCGTTCGGCAGGAACGGTGTGTGGTCGGTGAAGTAGTCGAAATCCTTCACGCCGATCTGCTTCACACACTCCGGATCGCGTAACATAAGGTTCGGCGTAAGTAAGTCGAACGCACCGACCACTCTTTAGGCGTTGGGGATGAATCGAAACGAGCATTAGTGGAGCAAGGGAGCAGTGTGATCTTTTGCCATGACTTACTTCGCATCCGGAAACGAATTGTACAGTATTTTGATGTGCTCGATCATGTCCCGCTGGCGTAACATCATGGGGGCCGAGCTTCCGAACAGGAAGGTCGGCTTGAGGTGTGGGTACGGTTTGTCCAGGAAATAACTGTACCGGCTACGAACGTAGTAGTAGAGCAAGCCGAGAATTGCGACAACCGCCGCCATCGTCACTATATCCAACGCCATTTTGCACTGCTGCCGGTGCTGCTGGTTGTACCGTTGTTACTCGTCACCTAAAACGAACTGACCGCTATTGTGTGAGGAGTGAAACTGGTTTGAGCTTTTTCGGTGGCTTCTACACCGGCACTCATTGTGTCGGTAGATTGATAACCGGCAACGTGTGTGTACGTTCCTGGGACGTTATTTATACTACGAGATTAGATTAGCGGCGTCATTACACACTTGTGCTCTCGGCTGGGGACAACAACACATCAAGTGTTTGCTTTTGGCGTCCATATGGCTGACTTATCATGTGTAAGTCCCCCGGAGAAACAAAAATTTGCCTGCAAAATTTAGTATTTTTATGAATATTGATTTACAAAACAAAAATTCAAACCAAGTGTATCGCTGCAGTTCATACACTATCTCTGTATGCCGAACGACGCTGGTTTATGTTACGCCTGTCATTAATATCACGTTCGACAAGCTGTATCCATTTGCCTAAGCTATTCTGAGACGCAAAACCGTCAATCAAACTTTGGGACGCCGATGCACGAAGCACACAACCACATGATGATCTCATTTTTGGACAAACATTAAATCCGCTCGCTCGGACAGACGGAAAAAAAACCTTAGGAAATGTAAATCTTGATGTGCGAAGAATATATTCCTCCTGAGAGAACCGATAGCGACACTGCAAACACACAGAGGGCACACAACGAATGTTCACATAATTTCATTCACTTGGTAATGCTTACTTGTCTTTTATAATTCAGCTGTATAATGCGATCTTCCCTGTAGGTGGCAGCAGCACCAGTTTTGCGTCCGTTTCGTCGAACG
>KZ063967.1:19939-30717 GCA_002091835.1 Anopheles maculatus | reverse complement strand
TTTGGAACTGTGTCACTGATACGACTTGGCCTCCAGAGGTCACATTTATCAAACACTAGAAAACCATGTCGTGGATAGAGGTTAAGAAATAGATAGTTTAATTATTTATTTTAAAACTAAAGCTGCTTGACTATTGAATTAATTTAATTTTTCGAACACTAAAGCAAATTCTCAAAATGTTTCTTTTGATTGCTATAGAACGGTCAGGATGGTTAACAAAACTACAAATCTGATTATTCTCATTCAAACTCATTCAAACTCATCTTTGTCTTTTTTCACAATGAATCATTCGACCGACGGCAATTTATCGGTTCTATCGTACAAAACTGATTGATCACTGATAGTGTTTTGAACATGGCTGTGCACTTTAATTAGCGGGAGCTAATGAAGAAAAATTGTTGCAATAGCTACTGTCGAAGCTGTTTAATTTACAAACACGTTTTTAAATAAAATTAAAAACTTTCACATACGTACCACTACAACCAGAGCCGCAAGAAGTTTCGAGCAAGTTAACATTTTCGTTACAGATACGGTCACACACTACTATCGATCACTGGTAAATCTGCTTGCGACAAACGATCGCACTCTGCTGTTTGTCCACCAACTGTTGAACTGGAAATGGACAGATGTCTGTGATATTACTTTTCTTTTATAGTACACTCCCATCTATCTAAGAAAGTTGATAAAACGCAGAATGATAAAGCCAGGTATCGACGGGGAAAAACGTTCCTGATGTGAAGGAAGTTCTTCGGTTCCACTTTTTCGTTTTATCACTTATCATGATTGTGCCGAACATTTTGAGTTGAGCATGAATGAACAGTTTAAAGTATTGGTGTTTGTGTTGGAAAGTCCCCGGAAAAAGAAACGATGTTTTCACGTTTGCTACATAGCTTATTCGTTACAAGTTCTTACCTACTTTTTGTTGGGTAATGTAAAGTGTTTGGAGACCGAAGCGGGTCATGTTTCCGGTTTTCCTTTTAAAACTTCATGTTAAGCTTCGAGCAAACATGTCAGACTACTTAACGCACACAGCTTATACATTCGTTTTATCAATCGTATGGTATGCTGGTTAGATTATATTTTTTACACAATCCAATGGACTACAGAAGTATTTAGTACTTACCTTTGGTTTTCTTCCATTGTTACTGCAAACAGTTAGTTTGCAAATGACTTCTTACACTCACGTTTACATTCAATGCACATTACCCAAGCCACGCAAAAAGCCACGCGTTGTCTCTTAAAGGTAGGAATTGTTTTATTTATCCTCTTTTGCATTTTGTGTTTGCTTCACTAACGGCTAAATTTGTGCCAGCAATAATAAGGTTACAAAATACGGAAAACCTAAAACCAGCATCATCGTTTAATAGATTGTAATTTTGTAATAAAACCGCAACACAAACCGATTGGTAGCGAAATAAACACATGTACTGCGAGTGAAAGAGCGTGTGTGTCGAGAGCGTTTTCGTTTTTTAGCGCTTTTGTTAAATTTGCAAATGCAAAAAATGTAATTTTGATTTTTTCCTTCCTAATCTCTTTCATTATACACGCCCCTTGTTCAAGCTATTCGCTATTTGCGAAAACCAGGCCATACAACACTAGGACTAATAATAAATATTTATCGCTGCTGGTCATTTGTTTGTTTTGCTTTAGATTTTGTTTCACATATCGTCGGGGTTCTTCTGCGCTGCTCCTTTTGCTTTCGATTCGATCAGTTGTAAATAATATCCAAGCATCGAAATAGTTTAACGATAACGTTCTCTCTTGGCGTTGGTGTTCCAAGTTGCGTAAAAATTTTAATAGAAAAAAAGCCCGAGGAACGTGAACTACACAAGGATACTACACGTTTATATATGTATATATGCTCACTTACAAAAAAGCAGTCACTTCAGTTGGTTCTTATTTCCATTACACACGCACGCAGCACAAAATACACTCCTCTCTTTGCAAAGCGTTCATTTCGTTCCTCCGATGGTCTACATTTAATCGTTTTATCGGGAACACGGTCTCAATGACGGAAAGTGTAATAAACAACAGCCACGCCCGTCCAGTGCAATGAAATGCATTCGTTTAGTCTATTTACGGATTTCGTTTATGCTGTTTGCCTTGTTGTAAATATCCTATTTTATGGTGAAAGTTTGTAAGAGCAAAAGAACGGCGGAAAGCTTACACAATGTTCCGAATACGTTGTCGATTGTTCTGTTCTCTCCAATAAAACAGAGAGTAGAGTTTGCAACATAATTCAATACCTTTTTTCGTGTGTCTTGGCAGAAGGATAGTGCTGCATAGCTGTGCTTCACACAATGGGTTGCTGCACCACACCCACACACACACAACATCGTCATCTTTTATCATCTATTCGGATTGGATGATTGTTGAGGATTAAATCCATCTTATATTTAAACGTTTTATCGAACGTCAACCTATGAAAAGAAAACATAATTAAATGCACAAAGGTATGCGCTCTGCTCTGCTGGGGTGTCGAGCAAATGCGATGTAAGAAAACAATGTAAAACGCAATACAAAAACAAACTGCTGACTTCAGCCGAAAAAAGCTTCACCCTCACACGCGACTCGCGACTCTCAATGTCTATCACCCAATAGTGTTGTAACAGTTAGGATGTTACTTTTATACAATCAATGTAGTTTATGCGCTAAAGCCTGAGGGGATAATAGCACGCAGTAAAGATACTCACACACGCACACACATGAATGGTAAGAACAACGCGACAAACAAAAAGACAGGAGTGTTGATCGGTAGTAAAAAGCTATTTATGCAATCATCATATCATGTAATGCAAATGCGCGCTGCCTCCACTCTTTAAATTCCCCCCTTCCCACTTTCAACAAACTTGAGGGTTTAATCATGTTCAGCTGTCTGACTTTCTTAGCTATATATTTATAATTTAACGGGGCTTGTTCGGTTATGATTTTCGTTTCTATCATCTCCCATATTTCGATCCTGTTCTCTTACTTTCCAAAACCTGTGTACGGCATGTTTATGTATCCGAGTTGCATTACACATTTCAGTGCACAGCTACAAAGAGAAGCAAACGGAAAGAAGCTTGAGTTTGAGTTGAGTGATTTTGAGTGATCATACTAAAACCTCACTTTTTGTCGGCAGTTTTTTTTTATCATGTTTCTTCTAACTTTCTCTCTCGCGCGATCTCGCGACACGGTTTCGTCTTCTTTTATTATCTGTTTATCTACTTCGATTTATCGGTTTTAATTGTTTTATCGTTTCAAGTATGACGGAAAAGCTGGCATGCTTTTTTGAATGTTTCAGTGAACGAATTGTTTACACTGTTACCTTTTATGCGTTTTTTTTTCATTCACATTCATTCATTGCCCCATACATAAGGAAAGGAAATATCATTGCATCCGTTTTGCGGCCTGTTTTTTAAGCTGCGCTTCGAACAAGAGACTGCATGTCATTGTTTTTTTGTTGTATTATAATAATGTTGTAATTAAATAAAAGTTGAAAAGAAAAAAAAACATTGTTTCATATCATTGCAGCGATTGCATATTCGCATTTACATCTACGGCAGGGTGGGGGATGATAATAGATAAACTGTTTCGTCGGGCAGCAGTGGGTGGCAACACCACGTACAAAAGCGTTCTCTCTCTCTCATTCTCGATCCCTTGCATGCATTCGCTTCACGTTCTAATAGTCCAATCTTTATTGTTCCCCTTACTGAAGGAAAACTTATTCACCATTGTGTGCCTATTACTTCTGCCCCCGTTCGTTATTAGCCGATGAATTCTTGATTTTCATTGCCCGCAAACATAAATAGATAAATTTCTTCAATCGTGCCGATTCATAAATAGCATTCATATTCTCTTACGCGCACTTACTAACTCGAAATGTGTATACCTTTAACCAGCACTCGTCCATACCTTTTGCATAACTGCCATCATCCTCTCCTGCCATGAAATAAACATTTTTTTTCACTTTCTGCACTTCACCGTGATCCTTTCGTTATTTAGCGTCAACGGGATTTTTTGTTTCATAAATTCTAGACTTCATAAGGAGAACAGGTAGTTTACTACAACAAACAAAACGGAAATATAAAATGAAAACAAAAAAAAAACGAAAGAAAACAAAATACAGCTTTTGTTCTCTCTCTCTCTCTAGGCAAAACTTACAAAACTAATACGGATATAATAATGGGGCGTTTGTATCGAGCCGTGGTGTGGGATATCGGCTCTCGTTCAGGAAATCGTGTTGTGATGGATAGCTTTCGCGCAGCTTCCTTCAGTTTTGACGCGTGGCGAGCTGCGGTAATATAGTTTGTTGCTATACTTTCATTGAATAGACAAAAAACAAACCAGAAAGAAAAACACTATAAAGGTGGCGCCATCACCTTCAACACAAAAAAGCAAGCTGCTGCGCCAACAAACATTGTGTGATGCCTTGTGTTGGTTGGATCAGTGTGTGTTTAGGATTCGACGCGTTTCTTATCCTTTCGCTTTTTCAAGAACGACGGTGTCCTCAAGCCCTTCTTCTTCTTCTTGTCCTTCTTGGGGGATCCATCGGTAGAAATATCCTGCAACTCAGAGAGAAGGCACATTTTTAGAATATCGAAGGTTCAACAACAACAACAAATCCGGTGTGTTCAGCTTACACTGCTTACCTCTTTGCTGCTATGCGAGAAGGTGCTCATATGTGCATCGGATTGTTCGCCATTTTGTACTTGCTCGCCTGAGACGAAAATAGTTGTGAAAGTTGTAATAATAAGTAGGCTCATTCAATTCAACGCTTCCTAGGTATAATATAATTTGATGAAAAAGCATAAACAGTTTGGAGAACGCAAAAGATAGCAACTAGTATTGAGCTAGTTTTCGAATGGTCCATCATCATCCGGAATCTTTTCGGCCATTTCAGTAACATTCGTTGCACCCACTGTGTCGACGATGTTGGTGAAAGTGTAACATAGCTCGTCCAGGCTTTGCTCCATGTTGGAGAACAAACGGCACATAGTTTGGATTAGTGATAAGCTCTCGCTGAACGCAAGCATGGGAGGAATTGTTGCAACACGAGAGCTTGCCAAACTATTGCAATCCATTGGCCAACCACCAACACCACCACCGCCGCCAGTGGCCACCATCAACAGTGAATTGTAATTAAGTCCGCTTGCGTTGTTGTTATAGTCTGCTTCTGCCACGTTCGGAAGGATCGTCGTATTATAGGGAATTGTTTCCCCGTACGATTCTTTTGCCAGTATACAGGAGCTAAGCATTTTCCATTCAATGCCACGATTTTTTGGTAAACGCCAAATTGGCACAGTAAGCTGGTGGGAAAGCTTCGCGAGCACATTCCGCTCATTGACACAGTGGAAATGGTGCACGTTAGCTACGTCTGTGGCTACGCGGAACCCATTGTAATTGCATGTCCTAAATGTTGGATACACCGAACCTAGATCTGCACCGTGTTTTGACAGCGCAAAATCGTTCATTTTCGATTTCATTAGTTTCGTACAAAAGAAAAAGAACAAAAAATGTAATTAACCGATAATAAAGACAACCTAAACACATATCGTACCATACGCGAAGTATAGTCACTGATAAAATACATACATACATTGACGACCAACCGACCGATTCCCCGCTCGGTGTCCGGACAATGGAAAAGGTTGTGTTCACAACATGATCCTGTACCACCACCCCGGAGGGGCGTGAACATGCTTTTGCGTGTCATTTGAAATAACCCAACACCAAACCCAACAAACTCGCGGCAGGCACGCAACAGAAGTTCAAGGCAGTGGTAGCAGATCACTGATTAACATAGATTGTGTGTCTTTCGGTACTCACTTACACAGCCTGCCACCAGCCAGGCCGGTACACGATGATTCGCAGGCCTGAAACTATTCTGATTCTGCGGGGGGAAAAAGCTTCTAAACTAAAATACATTCCATTCATTTGTGGACCAAAACAAGTAGAAACACAAAACATGTAAAACCTATATATGCATAGGATGGAGGTTATCGAATGAATGACTGCCACTGTTCTCCCATCGTACTTACCGTCGCTTAGTACCACCTCTGGCTGGCTTGGTTTGGGCGCTTGCTTAGTTTCTATTCTTAGGACGTGATGTTCTAAAAAACAAGCAAATAATACGGTCACGTTTACGGTCTCGTAGCACAACAAACCTGCTCTGCTTGCGCTTACCTGCTGTTGTGTCTTCCTGTTCCGATTGGCTGGGCGGGCTGACAAGCGAAGCGCCCTTGGCAGGGCCACTAATCTGCAACGAGCTAAGCGCTTCCGATTCGGAGAAATCTGTATCCGTGCCTGCAAATACAGATGAGCCAAGGTCGAATTTTGGTTGTTTGCGTTAAAAATATGTATGCGTATGTCTTTGCGGTTCCCCACTTACCATCACCGTGTCGTTTCTTTTCAACCGTCTTTTTGTATTCGTTCAGTTCGTCGTCTGTTACGGAATCGAATGGATTTTTCGCATACGGTGCCTTGTACACGGTGGCGTTATGCTGATAGCCACGCTGAATAATACCCTTGGAAGCGGCACCCATCAGTACCACGTGGTCGCCAGCAGCGGAAACGTTCGCATCCTTCAACCGGTTTGCCTCGTCCCATGAAACACCCTCCAGGATGTGGGACTGTGGTCCAGCCGATATTTTATCTGCGCGGCGGTTATCTTTAATCTACGAGTTGGGGCGGAGAAGAAGAAGTAGTAGTGCATCATGTTGCGTCACACGCGCTTTGTAAGGTGGTTCACGTTCACTTACCTGCTGCTGAATTCTTTTGAATTCCCTCGGATTAGTGTTTGTCGGCACGAACTGATGCGCATGCTCGATCTTGACCGGCGTCGACGAATGCGTTGGAGACGGTTCCGCGACCCACTAAACGTATTTCATAATCAAAAACGAAGACAACGTTAAAACAAACCATTTATAAGGCAGAAAAACAGATGCAATTAGACTGATTGTCAATTGAATGCAGCTAGGATCTTGGCCACACGATACGGTACGCTCAAATTATTCAAATCCTTCGAGTGTGAAGCAACATTTGCAACATTTGCGTGGTGTAGTTGAGATTGGCCGAAACTGAGTGTTGTTTTGTTTTCAAACATGAATTAAAAAGGACGGACAAAAACGAACGGGGCCACCGTTTTCGAACAACATTTAACAGCAGTTCAAACACAAAAAAACACCAACAGTTCAGTTTTTCGACAAACCCACCGGCATGGAATTACACTAGTGGCTAGTGGCTTTTTATTATTAATTGATTAAATACGCTTGAAGTTAAATTAACAAACCGTTGCATCTATATAGTGCCGCGCGTGTTTCATCTATGTTTCTGACAAATTCACTACTGCTTGTGCTGAACGAACAACAATATACGTGCTAGATACACTGGGCGACACTCGACAAACCGGACTACGGACTGACTGGTGTGTTGTAAGTTATCGATCTCATTGCGACACTTTGTTCGATACAATTTTGTTAAATTTCCGGCTAAGATTAGAAAACCAGCCATTAGCAATCATTTTAAAGCTGCACAAACTACACAAACACGCCAAACGAGTATTTACGGGTAGAGCAAATTACAATCGATTGTGCATAACCTTTCGTTCAATAAATATGTTACTCTGGTTGGTATCTCGGTATCAGTATGGAATGTTAGTTTGTGATAATACACAACTTTCCCTTCTCTCTGTGCTGCCACATTTAGCTTCTTTTCGGTTAATTTTTGTTTACCAAAAGGAATGTTTTCATCAAGCGTTTGCAATCGATGTGAAGCATTTAGTTAGAAATATTTGATTCAAAAACAAAAACATTGGAATCATCTTTGGTATGGCTAGACAAAACTACAAAAAAAAGAAAAAACGCACACACACACATTAGACACCTGCCTTTTACCAAATTCACCAAATCGAATTTGTACCAAAAATAAAGCAAAGCAAACAACTTTGACTCTTTTGTTAAATATATAAAATTTGTTTGCTTCTTAATTGATGCGCGCAATGTAAAGCACAGCTGCTGGTTAAAAAAATTGTTATGTTTAGTTTGTGCACAAGAAAAACAAAATAAAACAGCACAATAAAGAGCCCTTTCCAAAACTGTCCGGTAGTGTAAATAGCAAACTACTACTATTAGAGGGGTTGGTTTGTTAGTAATATTTGAGTAAAATGTTAAGGGGAATCAAAGAAAGTAGCCGTGCGCGTTCGTCACAAACAGGGTTCCTATTATTCCCAAACCGTTCGAAGTTAAAAGATCGAAATTGTTGAATGGTCGATCCTTTGTCGCGCCATTCGTTGTTTTGAACCGGTAGGCGGGCGGTACGGTAGGCGATAATAGGCGAAGGCATTAGGTAAATAATTGATGATGGTACCCCGCGCTCATTGTGCAGTGGCCATTTGCGATTATTAGCTGCATTAGTTTAGATTTCCTTCAATTGTTACAATCTCTACCTTGGTAATCTTCTTCGGGTCTGGTGTACCAGTTTCTAGCACCTCCACTTTCTGGTACACGTTGGGCGAGTTCAGCCAACGGGTGCGATCGCCAGCCTTGCGCGGGTCTCCCTTGCGCCAAATGCTAAAATAAAGCCGAAAGAGTACACAAAAATAGATTTCCCGTATCGAATTCCCGCACCGACCGTTGTACACCGCGCGTCCGCCAACTTACCCTTGCTTAAACAGCTCCTCCTCTTCGATTAGATAGCCTAATGATGACACTGCTGGTGGTACCTCGATGTCGTTGCGTGGCTTCGGAATATCGCCCTTGATCAACGGATTGCGGAAGATGTATCCGGTACGGAAGCCGGCATTATCGAGCATTCGCATGAGAGCTTCAAACTCGGATCCACCAACACGCCACTTCGGGGTCTGCAATCGTGGAGAGTAAGAAGTAAGCGCATGAAATTAAATTTTTTAAACGAACGGGAAGAAAAAACCAAACAAACGATAATCATACTTTAGAAAGTTGTCCTTCCTTATTATCCGTAGTTTGAGCTGTGGCTGCATCTTGTCCCTCTGCCGGCGCCGGTTTGCGGGCAGCATCGTAGATAGCCTTGCGGGTTTCCTCCGGGATGAGAATCAAATTTTCCAACCCGACCGGCAACAGCTTGAGCTGAGCTTCACAGGCATGTACCATGTGTGTGACATGATAGAATGCTTCTTCGATAGTTTCTCCGCAGCACAGTGCGCCATGATTGGACAGCAGCAGCACCTTCGAGACAGGTCCCAAGCTGCGCAGCAATTTATCCTTCTCTTCTGGTTCGTTTAGTGCTTTAGTGGGGCGGGAGGAAAAAAAGACACACAAGGAGCACAAATGAAATTTCAAAAATAATCGAACAATTTTTTAACGCTTGCCACCGAACATGTTAACTTTGAACGTAAGATTAGATAAGAATTAATATGAAACGCTAGCCTCTCTTATGTGAAAGTTGTCCATCTGTTTTATTCCCAGAATGGGACCAATTTTACCATTTAGTGCATTGCCTTTAATTAACTAACATTAGAATTGCTGAAACTAACAACATTACGCTCTCTCACTTACCTCCGGCATACGTGTGGAAGGCTATTTCTCCCAGGAGGGCAGTGTGCTTCGTGAGCGGCTGTAATCCTTGCTTCAATGCCGACACGGCCGTTACGGCACTGTACGCTACATATATTGCACAACGAATATCCGGTCTGGCAGCATGGATTACGGAGTGGAGGGTGAACTCTGCGATACAAATGGTGGACAAGAATGAGAAGATATAATTGAGGAAAAACAATAACATAACAATCGATACTCATGCAAGTCCTGCCGAATCTCGCTACTTACGACTAGTGTTGATGCCGAAGTTAGTTGTGCCATGTTCGACGATCTGGCCCTGCATGTTCACCTTGTTCAGAGAGGAAGCGGTAATCTCATGGAAAAGCATACCGTACGGGTTAACCAGGAACAGTTCCTGGTCGGCATTTAAGCGCGCCGTAATCTGGCATGCGATGCCTTGCGTCCAGCCAAACAGATCCATCAATCGGAAGGTGGCGGCCAGCTTGCAGCGCAAAATCTTTTCACCCTTCTCGTAGCTCATCGATTCCACACCACGGATATCGTTGATCGGTACCACACAGTTCGAGCTTTTGAAGACGCTTCCTATGCGGGCGGCCGGCATGCCCATAATATCGGATAGCTGCTGCAGAATCGTCGACGATCCTTCGCGCATCTGCCCGTCCACGATTCGTTCCAGTTCCTCGCGGAACAGGCGCGAATTCATGATTGCTTCCACCCGCTTGCGACGTTCCATTTCTCGCATGTCCGCCTCAATGTCGGCCGGGCGCGGTTTCGTGCCCTCCTCTTCGGACACCGTTTCCAGGCCCCCATTTGTATGAATTGCTGCCGTCTCGGTTTCGGTTGCCATCCTGCAATGATTTGTGTCCCAATATCTATTAGCGATAACATAGCGATACCTTGCATCCACACACACACACACACACTCTCGTCGTCGGTCGTTGTACACGTTTGATTAAATATTGACATTTACGATCGCCTGCCTACTTGATTTCTGCACTTGATGAGGTTAGAGCTGAGGTGTTGGCCTAGCCCTTGCCCAGCCCAACTGATGACTGTTTTTCGTTTTTTTTTTTTGTTAACTTTGATGGCCAGTTCTACCGTCTATTTCGGCCCGAGATCAGTCCCGATTATCTAGCCGTTTAACGCAATCTGACACGATTGCGAGAGTTCAGACGAGTCGAACACACAACAAGTGCAAACGGCTAACAAACACTAATGCTGCGCCGCGCATACAGACCGCTCCATTGTACTGTCGGAACCGCT